>JBBELK010001094.1:0-253109 GCA_037783545.1 Henricia sp. BOLD:AAB3569 | reverse complement strand
TGGTTCACTTTTTAAATACGGAATGCCTAATAAAATTGTGCAAAATACAGCGATTTGAAGATAATTATACGCTTTATTGTATTAAAACTGAACAACAATGAGATATGCAGAAAATCTCAATTATTGCTCATTTGATCAAGTCATGTGACCATGGATGAAAACTAATGGGGTATTTTTTAACGAAGAAGAATAAAAATGTACATTATTGTTGTGAAGTTGGATGGCAAGATTATCAACCGTGTTGCCAGGAATCGATGGTGTTTTTTGGGATATAAACTGTTTTATTCTGCAATGTGGCACACAAACAAATTATGAAATATAAAGCCTTTCAAAACATGCCAATAGAGATATTTCGGAAAGTGAAACACATTTGATTTTCAGAGTAAAAACATTATTTAAAGAAATGGGCACTTGGGTAAAACACTCGTTTTCTATAACCATATCAGCTGATTGTAAATAGGGGGAATTAATACTAGAAATAAATAATGGAAACGAAAAATTTGAGTGTCATGGTCTAATTTGTTTACAGCTTCTCATCGTGGCTTAATAAGGGGCAATTTCCTGTTTAGAAGAAACATTTGCTTAGTACAAAAACATTTGCTTTGCAAAAAAATTGGTAAGCAGTTAAAAACGAATTATGTCTTACAATGAACACAAGTTCACATACGTTTTTAACTGCTATTCCATTTTTGCAAAGCTAGTAAATTTTGTATGCAGTAAAATGTTCTGCTATGAAATCGTCTATTTGAATGAATAATGCAAACATCCTGGGGCAACTTGAAGTCTTATGTTTTTCTTTATTTTTCCCCTTGTGTTTTCCTGAAGTGTGATGCACCCCAAACAGTGCCCTCTTTCTGTGATTTACTGCAATGAAATCTTCAAAGTTGAAAAAGGCTACATTTTATTGGTTTTACATCAACACGAACAATAGTAATGTCTCAATAAACAAGTAATCCATCATATGCAGCAAAGACTAGGCATAAAGTTGTTTAGCAGTCATGGGCTCACGAAAAAAGTTCTTGCGCCAATCTATGCCATAAGTGTCATGTGACCAGGGGCCAATTCTGTGATAATTAAATTTTTGCTTTGTAATATCGTTTACCAGTGAAAATTGTATCTCAAATTGTGCTTTAGAAACAGCAGAATATTAATGAACATCGCACACGATTTTGGCCGGTCACCCATTTTGGCAATATAAAGCAAATAAATCCTGTACTAGTACTTTTAATAAGCAAATGTTTGGAATTGGCCCCAGGTGTCTAATGAGTATTTATGAAAGGAAACTCGGATTATTTTAATTATTCATACATAGTCTTGGAATAAGCAAAAGTATGAAACTTTCATCATAAAAGAAGTGCTTATCCATAGTGACCAGTATTCAGATTGACTAGTTTCAATGTTGCTTGGCAGTGGGTCTTGATGGCAGGAGCTATTGAGTGACGTCACTTAAGGAGATCAAAAAAAACCAAGGTTGTATTGAATCAAGAAAACTGGCCATATTGGAACATTTGTCATGGTGTCTTCGTAATTTGAGCCAGAGAACCAATGATTGCAGAATCTCTAGTACATCCTTGTTGCTTAGCAACTGTATTTTCCTTAGCAACAAAGCCCAGCAGCCGATTTCACGAAACTTACGCAGTTGCGTAAGCCCACGTGCGCAATGTTTTATTGCGTAAGTCGCGCAACAATTTAGCGACGATAACACGCAAGCTGTGGGGCTTGCGCAAGCTGCGCACTCTTTCGTGAAATCGGCTGCAACATGAATATTTATTTCAAACAAATCTAAACCGGAAAGACCAAATGCCTGCAGGTTATACTTGGATAAGGTTCTCCATGGGGTACTATTCCAAAATGGGCCATTATCAATGTAGGTTTTGATAACAAATACAATTAAGTGACGTCACTAAAATAAAATAAAAGGCCGTTGCCTATACGTTGCATGACATCGAGAAACCTGGTGATGTCAAAAACTTATTTCAGATCAACTAGCAGCAGACCACCGCCCAAGCATTTTCTGCTAAACGGCGTTATGAAATTGGCCCCAGGCTGGAGTCTATAGTGTAATCCGAGCAACATTTGGTGAGCCCGCCCTCTTGTGATTATTCCATTGTTACTGCGGTGTATTTCTATTGTGACGTCATGGAGATACACCGCAGTTTTCTTTCGTCGGATTAGTCTATAGGATCCCTGGCCCTGTGAATGTGGGAAGTTGTATATCGGCGAGACTGGAAGGGACCTATACCCACCAGACTCGAAGAACAGAGAAGACTATGACAAATCAGCCATTGTCAAGCACTCCGTACAGTACAGCGAGGACATATCATCAACTGGGAAACCGCACAACTGATAGCGCCCATCGACAGATGGCACCCAAGACGCATCAGGGAAGCCATCGAAATACACAAGCACGACACAGTACCCCAATACATTGGCTTCAACATCAGCAATATCTGGCACTCTCCATTAACCAACCAGATCGATGGATCACCTACACCCTAGGTCCTCCCCCCACGACAGCCACTGCATGCCACAATGACACGTACCAGTGAGCACACCACGGCCAGGCACAGAATTAAGAGCATAACCACGCCTCCTCAACCGTACCCAAGCCATTCAGCTTGAGTGAACACATTGTACACTGAATGCCCGCAACCATACTTATGGGTGCACCCAAGTAAACAGGAAGAGATCCGTGCGCGAGCTCATGAATATTTTGTATGCCCCCAAGTTCTTCTTTATTGGGGAGAGTTGCGAGCTGAATGAGGGTGGTCTTGTGTATAATATGACCATCGTCGCGATGTTGGGTATTTTTTCTTGCAACCATAAACATTGTAGGCACTGTAGCTCCTAAAAGTGGCCCTATTTTGCTAGTAGCGTATGTGCCTTTGTTCCAAAATGGATGCTGGTCTGATTAGCAAGTTTCACTGCTGCAGGGGTTGTTTTGTTTCAAGTGGAAATTAGTGAATAAAAGTGACGGATTACCCCCATGAAATTGAACAGAATTGAAAAGATGAGACTTCAGTGAGTATTCCGGGGGCAATTTCATAAAGCTGTTTAGCAAAAATATTTGCTTAAATCAAAAATTTGTCTGCTTTATATATATGGGTTATAAAAATGGTTTAATTTCTTTTAAATACATTATTAGGGGTCGTTTAAAGTTGTCAACATTTTCAGTTCTACAAATAGTCGAAGACGGCCTGTGCGCTGTAAAATGTTGACATTTCATGCTAGGGCTATGCCTACTATATACCGACACAAACAAAATTTTATTATAAAGTATGCCTATGGGGATCGAACTGTGACCATGGTGACTGCCCCCAATTACCAAGTTTGCAAACGTGGCATTTAATCTCTGATCGTGTCTCAGCTCACAGTCACAGCCATGTAAACGAAACTTGAGTTTTGACATTGAATTAATTAATCGCGATCCCAAAAGAAAAAGGAGGCGGGGCTGCCAGGGAGTCTCGGAGAGCGAAATCTGTCGATTCCAAGTCGTTGGAATGGAAAACAAAAGATCGTTCGACCGGCTGACGTCATTCCGCCCGCGCACGTAGGTACGTACGTGGCCCGCACCCGGCCCTGTCCGTCTTCAAGGAAGTAACAAAGGGACTGTTAACCAGTCTACTCCCATAATTCCTCGCGAAAAGTATAGAAAGTCCACACTTTTTACTAGGCGTGCTCATGGAGTTCAACAAAAAGCAAAGAGAGGGTAAAGTTATCTTCACAAATTAACTAGTTTATTTGGATTTAATAGATTTAACCTAGCCCAGGAATGAAGTCTTCATGAAGCCAACGTTATACAGAGTTTTGAACGCCGAGTATAATTTTGCCAAGGAGATGGCATTCTCGCATCACGCGTTGTCAAGCAAAAGAAAGTCGCGTTCGTCGCGCACGCGTCTTCGGCGGTAGGAAAATCGAATGTTGTTCTTACAATGTGACACTTTCGTTCATTGCTTATGCAGTGTTGCACGTGTTTGATTTGTTCCTAAGAAATCTTCTACAAAGTACTAGAATGCGAATTTTCCTGACAATTGCGATATTTTTGGGAGCTTCGGTCATCAAGACTGCAAGGTGGGTTCTGGTTTATATTTTTAACATATTTTTCCTTGCATTATTTTCATTAGGCCTAGGTCTACCATGATTACTAGTTAGGTTAACATGGTTAAATTAACTTTAACCTTCAGGCAAGTTAGGTTGGCAGATTCATCAAATTTTCCTACTGAGGATTGTTAAATGTTGATGACTTGTCCCAACCACCAAGTTAACATTAATACTGGGTCTAGGCCCAGTAAGTTTTTGTTTTACTATTTTCTATATAGGCCTAGGCCTAAAATAATTCAGTTAGACCTGAACAACCAAGTTTCCAAATAAAACAAAAAGGCCTAAATATTTTAGCGACAGCCAATCCTTTGTAATGACAATTGTATCTTTCTTCTTTGCAGTTCCCAGACCCTGAGCACCATCTCGGGTCCCTTCCAGGGCAATCCTGCCATCTCTGCCCCGACTAGTGGTGACTGCCTCTCAACTGTTGATTGGCATGATATCATCTTCATCACTGCAGTCCCGATAGCTGCTGGCTTTGGACTGCTGCTGCTTGCTGCCTTTCTCAAAGATCTCAGACAGGCTTGCAAGGTAGGCCGACAAGTCAACAAGTTTGTAAACTCACTGGCATTAAACAAATTCAACTTGGCTTTTTTATAGTCAGGATTCATTATATTTAGTAATAGTAATATGATTTTTCCTTATATCTTTCCTTCAAACAGAGCAATGCAGCTCCTGGGTCCATCAGAGATAATCGGGCTGAAAATGAATGCACCTATATCATAGACATAAACTACGGCGGCCGTTCAAAATGGGGTTCATTCCTGCGTTGGTGTGTCTGGCACAAATCATGTCGCAGAATCGGAAGCACGTGTTTTGTGAGACTCCAAGGAACTATTGGCTTCAGTGACTGGTAAGTTGATCAAGAAACTATTACATTCATTAAAAACAGATTACATGTTTGCACAACTTTTAAAAACAGGAACAACAGCATTACATAACTAAAGAATCATGTCGATAAACTGCTTCGTAGAAATTTCAATCACATAGATGCAGTAGGCCTAATACTTCAGAAAAACTGAAAAATCCATGCAAGTTTTTGTTGTGGTTGCGTACCATTGCTATACATGTATCAACACTTTTAGTCCGATTTTTCTTGTCATAATTTTGGTTAACCTGCAAATGTTGTATTGGGGCTTTAAGAGGACCCTGTGATTTTGTTAAGGTGATAATTGTATTTCGTTATTGTTCGTCCTCTAGGATGATTTTTCGTCTGTTTCATGGACTGAATTCGGAACAGCAAACCCTAACAACACCTCAGTCCATCGGGGAAATTGTAACCGCGCAGGTACGCTTGGTGAAGATGCATCGACCGATTTTTGGATACCGCTTCCATACCAGTATTGGAGCCCGTCTGCGAGGAATCATCAACAGGGCATGTGATACGTAAGTTTAGCTTCAATTTTTTCGTTTCTCCTATCTTGAACTAGGATTTCACAATCTCGTGGTTTTGACCTATAAATGGTATATTTGTCTACTTTTACTTGTGAAATAACGTGTGGGGGTTTTTCCTGAATGGTTGGCCTTGTTTAGTATATATACGCCAATCTGAGAGCTGAAGTCATGTTCCGTGTACGTCTGCCATAACTGGGAGCCATCCAGTGCCATGAACTGTGGGTTTTGTGTTGATGATAAGCTTTTACATTATGTTGTCACTTTGAACAATTTTGTGCGTTTATTTGCTTGCGAAGCCTATACGCGTACGGTTTGTGCGCTGTTCGATTTAACAACAACACAGAGCACCAAGTTCATGGCAGTGGATTCGTCTATACATGACTCTGAAATGACGTCACTTCCTACAAATTGTCACGTGCCTAAGGATCTTGAGTGTAATAGGCTGCGATGTATTTCGAACAAATTTCAAGCAAGATGCTCGTACTTGAATGCGTTATAGTACCATTTTCCCCGATACAAAGATGGCATCTGTGAGAGTGGTCAATAGACACCGTATCGAATAGCGGCCACCTTGTGGGGTAACTTTTTATATTTAAATTGAAAAGTTGATATAAAATTACAGATTTATAAGAAGTACAGATTTAATAAAAAAAAAACTCAAATTTTGAAGCGGGAAAGATTTAAGATTTTCCTAGAAAATACTTATAAAAATGTTCAGACAGTCTCATGTGTTTTGTGCTCAAAATCTGATAAAGCCATTACTATAACTACTTAATTCTTTCCTTTAAATTTAGTCAATAATGTAAACACAAAATGTGCAACCATTCACGTCCTCAAGCAACAAAGAAACTGCCCTATACAAGATGGCAGCTATTCGATACGGTCTACATGTATATGGTGGTTCCGTACAAGATGTGAATTGCTGTAATTTTGACATTGTCCCTGATGGCACTCTGTGAATTTGCGAAATATTGAATGATTACCTTTATGAACATTTTAAGAAAACTTATTCAGATGTTTTCGATCTAACTTAACAAAAAAACGAGAAAAAACCCAACACATTTATATGTACCACCATCAAAAATGTTTGTTAATGTCTTATTTAAATCTTTTTAAGAAGTCTTATAGCAATATTTGATGCCATGTAAGCCATCTGATCTAATGACTATTGTCTATAAGACCAAACATGATAAACATAATATTGAGGGTATTATGATAAGCATAATACCCACGTAAGTTGAGCATTATAGTTTTATATTTTGCACTTTGCACTCTAGTTTTACAGTTTATTAGTGCTACGGCTCCCATTGCTTATATCTCATGATAATCATCAGCCCAGTTGCTGCTGAAGAGTAATGGTTTTTAATAATACATTGTAATTCAATATTTTTTTCCAAGGCTGTACCTTTCAGAAATATGCAATAATTACATTTGTGAACATTTTAAAAACCATGACTTGATAATTTTGTCTATTTTTTTCTTGACATACTATAGTGAGATCCACAATATTGATGTCAAGGATACGAAGACCAAGGAGCATTACAGCATCCATTACAGCAAGTACTGTGGTCCAAGCAGCGACGGCCTCTCATGTAATGATAACGGAATCGCCACCAAGCTGCCACCGTTCCTGTTGCCGAAACCACCAAAAGCCAAGGCCAACTACATCTCCCACTTTTTCAAGAACGCACATACGTTCACATCTACATTTATGCCTCGATATGAGGGCAACTTGACCGGTGTACGGCACGTCACCTGTCTGTTTGCCTGCATGAGTTACCCCATGCTTGCAGTGCAGTGGATATCAAAGCCACTGTTGGCTCCATCCCTTTGGGAGTCTGTGGTGCTCAGCCCCATGGACTATGACATCACCTTGGGGATGGTCATCAAGGCAGCAGGAGTCAGTGCTGTACTCCTGCCCGTCTTCATCGCCACTGAAGTCTTGGGACGCGTCACTCCGACGATATACTCTTTATACAGACATACTCCTCTGGGACAGCCTGCTAAATGCAACGTCTTAAATAACAACTCTAATACTCTTACAGTAATTGAAATGCATTCCGATGAGGAGCAACCATCAACTAGTCAGGTTTTACCCGTTACGACTGATTATAATCCAATTCTTTCCACAGATTCTATAGTCATTGAAATGCCATCAGACGAGGAGCAATTATCAACTAGTCAGGTTTTACCCGTTACAACTAATTCGAATGCAATTATTTCTACAGATTCTAAGTTTTTATCCGGCTCTTCACATCAAACCATTGTTAACAAACCTGAGATTTTTCAAATTCCAGATCAGATCCCTATTCCAGCAAAGTCAGCCACCGAAGCCAAAGCTGGCAGCAGAGTACTCTGCCTTGCACTTGTTGTTTGCTTTGGTCACATCCTCCTGATTGCGTCCTGTGTCCTGGCTGTTCTGTGGTCTGTTTACTCCGTCCATGGCTTCAGTTGGAGTGCCTTCTGGGAATGGGCTGCCACTTCCATCATCTCGGTGCTCATCCAGGCTGTCATCATAGACACACTTAAGGCCATCATTGTAACTTGTTTGAAGGGGCATCGCAACAAAAGGTCTACATCTGTACCTCATGCACTCATCCATTAAATTTGAACATTTCAGTTTTAAATCAGTGGCAGAATGATAGCTCATCTGGAAAAGGAGTTTTGGGATGAAGGTCATGTGACAGAAACATGCCAGGATCTTGTATATAGTTGTAAATATTGTGAATTTTGTAAATATTGTAAATATTGTATATATTGTTTTGTTGAGAAAAAACATACAAAATATAAAAAAGGGGGTTGTGTTAAAACAAAATCACACCAACAGTTTAATCCTGCAGGATCCAAAACAGTGGAAAGGTAATCATTGATATTCCCAAAGTACGAAGACCTATTTGTATTCAGTGCACAATGTTGATCGTCAACTTCAAATCATGGTGAAAGGAATTTTTCTTTACAAATTCAGTATGTAATCGTCATCAGTAAATAACAATAATTTGGAATTCCAACTAGGCATGCACAACATGGAAGTTTTGAAAATTTCACCAAATCCAAAATAATCCGCAGTCAACACCAGCAGAATGACACCTCAGTTGCTGAACACTTTAACTGTACTGATCACTTCATTTCTGACATGTCCATACAGAGCCCGAGGCTCTTGGTCGCCACCCAGACCCTGTTCGACTCAGCAGAGAGAAACTTTGGATTAAACGACTCGGCAGCATCCAGCCACATTGTCTCAACATCTAGGAGGAAAATGATTAATGTTTTCATTTTCTTCCTCCCATTTCAACCAACTTCCTTGATTATTTTTAACCCAAATATTCCTCATTTCTGTCTGCCCTTTTATACCCTATTTCCCCTTTCTTTCCATCCCCTCCCCAACTAACGTCACCCCATTTCCTCAACCCAAACCCCCTCATTTCCCCAACCCAAACCCCCTCATTTCCCCAACCCCCCTCTTCCAGTCCTGCTTCCCCCTAGTCCAATTGCCTCTAATGCTCACAGGCTCTTTTTTTTAAAAGAAACTTCAGCCTAGTCAACTTACCACCAATGTTAGTCTTGGATGTACTGGGAACATTACAATAATTTTTCACTTAGACTTCCGATAAACTGCTAAGACTTTGTGTTGTAAGTACACAAATTTAGCAGTTTTATACCATTTAACGTGGAATTGTTAACATCCATGCATTTAATGTGTCATAAATACCTGAATTTAATGTCAAAAACCATATTTATGCTTCTCAGCTTGTCAAAGAATTATGTTTACTGGTCGCCACTTATTCTTCTTAATATGACTCAGGAATCACCAAAAAGTGCTAATAGTTTAAAGAGAAGTTTATTTACAAGTGATAACCATTAAACAATTTCCTTGAAAATACTTCAACTTTTTCTGCCAAATCCCACAGGGCGCTTTCACAGGAGGTCAAAAGGTCACGGGTCACTATTGCTCGTCTTCCACAACGGGAGAGGACAATAGAGCCAAGAGCCTTTCAGCTTGCAGCCACGTGCATTTCCCCACGTGGCTCTATTGTTATCTGCCATTCTAGAAGACAAGCAATATAGTGACTGTGACCTTTTGACCCCCTGTGAAAGCGCCCAATAGACTTAACAAGTCATCTCAGTGGCGACCAATGAATGGAATTCATGCCGCAACTTGCTTACACAATCTTTTTTTCCCTCAACAGGAACAGGAAACATAGAAGTCTTCTGATGATCATGGTTCACTTTTTAAATACGGAATGCCTAATAAAATTGTGCAAAATACAGCGATTTGAAGATAATTATACGCTTTATTGTATTAAAACTGAACAACAATGAGATATGCAGAAAATCTCAATTATTGCTCATTTGATCAAGTCATGTGACCATGGATGAAAACTAATGGGGTATTTTTTAACGAAGAAGAATAAAAATGTACATTATTGTTGTGAAGTTGGATGGCAAGATTATCAACCGTGTTGCCAGGAATCGATGGTGTTTTTTGGGATATAAACTGTTTTATTCTGCAATGTGGCACACAAACAAATTATGAAATATAAAGCCTTTCAAAACATGCCAATAGAGATATTTCGGATATTTTCTATAACCATATCAGCTGATTGTAAATAGGGGGAATTAATACTAGAAATAAATAATGGAAACGAAAAATTTGAGTGTCATGGTCTAATTTGTTTACAGCTTCTCATCGTGGCTTAATAAGGGGCAATTTCCTGTTTAGAAGAAAAATTTGCTTAGTACAAAAACATTTGCTTTGCAAAAAAATGGTAAGCAGTTAAAAACGAATTATGTCTTACAATGAACACAAGTTCACATACGTTTTTAACTGCTATTCCATTTTTGCAAAGCTAGTAAATTTTGTATGCAGTAAAATTTTCTGCTATGAAATCGTCTATTTGAATGAATAATGCAAACATCCTGGGGCAACTTGAAGTCTTATGTTTTCTTTATTTTTCCCCTTGTGTTTTCCTGAAGTGTGATGCACCCCAAACAGTGCCCTCTTTCTGTGATTTACTGCAATGAAATCTTCAAAGTTGAAAAAGGCTACATTTTATTGGTTTTACATCAACACGAACAATAGTAATGTCTCAATAAACAAGTAATCCATCATATGCAGCAAAGACTAGGCATAAAGTTGTTTAGCAGTCATGGGCTCACGAAAAAAGTTCTTGCGCCAATCTATGCCATAAGTGTCATGTGACCAGGGGCCAATTCTGTGATAATTAAATTTTTCCTTTGTAATATCGTTTACCAGTGAAAATTGTATCTCAAATTGTGCTTTAGAAACAGCAGAATATTAATGAACATCGCACACGATTTTGGCCGGTCACCCATTTTGGCAATATAAAGCAAATAAATCCTGTACTGGTACTTTTAATAAGCAAATGTTTGGAATTGGCCCCAGGTGTCTAATGAGTATTTATGAAAGGAAACTCGGATTATTTTAATTATTCATGCATAGTCTTGGAATAAGCAAAAGTATGAAACTTTCATCATAAAAGAAGTGCTTATCCATAGTGACCAGTATTCAGATTGACTAGTTTCAATGTTGCTTGGCAGTGGGTCTTGATGGCAGGAGCTATTGAGTGACGTCACTTAAGGAGATCAAAAAAAACCAAGGTTGTATTGAATCAAGAAAACTGGCCATATTGGAACATTTGTCATGGTGTCTTCGTAATTTGAGCCAGAGAACCAATGATTGCAGAATCTCTAGTACATCCTTGTTGCTTAGCAACTGTATTTTCCTTAGCAACAAAGCCCAGCAGCCGATTTCACGAAACTTACGCAGTTGCGTAAGCCCACGTGCGCAATGTTTTATTGCGTAAGTCGCGCAACAATTTAGCGACGATAACACGCAAGCTGTGGGGCTTGCGCAAGCTGCGCACTCTTTCGTGAAATCGGCTGCAACATGAATATTTATTTCAAACAAATCTAAACCGGAAAGACCAAATGCCTGCAGGTTATACTTGGATAAGGTTCTCCACGGGGTACTATTCCAAAATGGGCCATTATCAATGTAGGTTTTGATAACAAATACAATTAAGTGACGTCACTAAAATAAAATAAAAGGCCGTTGCCTATACGTTGCATGACATCGAGAAACCTGGTGATGTCAAAAACTTATTTCAGATCAACTAGCAGCAGACCACCGCCCAAGCATTTTCTGCTAAACGGCGTTATGAAATTGGCCCCAGGCTGGAGTCTATAGTGTAATCCGAGCAACATTTGGTGAGCCCGCCCTCTTGTGATTATTCCATTGTTACTGCGGTGTATTTCTATTGTGACGTCATGTAAATACCTTGGAGATACACCGCAGTTTTCTTTCGTCGGATTAGTCTATAGGATCCCTGGCCCTGTGAATGTGGGAAGTTGTATATCGGCGAGACTGGAAGGGACCTATACCCACCAGACTCGAAGAACAGAGAAGACTATGACAAATCAGCCATTGTCAAGCACTCCGTACAGTACAGCGAGGACATATCATCAACTGGGAAACCGCACAACTGATAGCGCCCATCGACAGATGGCACCCAAGACGCATCAGGGAAGCCATCGAAATACACAAGCACGACACAGTACCCCAATACATTGGCTTCAACATCAGCAATATCTGGCACTCTCCATTAACCAACCAGATCGATGGATCACCTACACCCTAGGTCCTCCCCCCACGAAAGCCACTGCATGCCACAATGACACGTACCAGTGAGCACACCACGGCCAGGCACAGAATTAAGAGCATAACCACGCCTCCTCAACCGTACCCAAGCCATTCAGCTTGAGTGAACACATTGTACACTGAATGCCCGCAACCGTACTTATGGGTGCACCCAAGTAAACAGGCAGAGATCCGTGCGCGAGCTCATGAATATTTTGTATGCCCTCAAGATCTTCTTTATTGGGGAGAGTTGCGAGCTGAATGAGGGTGGTCTTGTGTATAATATGACCATCGTCGCGATGTTGGGTATTTTTTCTTGCAACCATAAACATTGTAGGCACTGTAGCTCCTAAAAGTGGCCCTATTTTGCTAGTAGCGTATGTGCCTTTGTTCCAAAATGGATGCTGGTCTGATTAGCAAGTTTCACTGCTGCAGGGGTTGTTTTGTTTCAAGTGGAAATTAGTGAATAAAAGTGACGGATTACCCCCATGAAATTGAACAGAATTGAAAAGAGGAGACTTCAGTGAGTATTCCGAAGGCAATTTCATAAAGCTGTTTAGCAAAAATATTTGCTTAAATCAAAAATTTGTCTGCTTTATATATATGGGTTATAAAAATGGTTTAATTTCTTTTAAATACATTATTAGGGGTCGTTTAAAGTTGTCAACATTTTCAGTTCTACAAATAGTCGAAGACGGCCTGTGCGCTGTAAAATGTTGACATTTCATGCTAGGGCTATGCCTACTATATACCGACACAAACAAAATTTTATTATAAAGTATGCCTATGGGGATCGAACTGTGACCATGGTGACTGCCCCCAATTACCAAGTTTGCAAACGTGGCATTTAATCTCTGATCGTGTCTCAGCTCACAGTCACAGCCATGTAAACGAAACTTGAGTTTTGACATTGAATTAATTAATCGCGATCCCAAAAGAAAAAGGAGGCGGGGCTGCCAGGGAGTCTCGGAGAGCGAAATCTGTCGATTCCAAGTCGTTGGAATGGAAAACAAAAGATCGTTCGACCGGCTGACGTCATTCCGCCCGCGCACGTAGGTACGTGGCCCGCACCCGGCCCTGTCCGTCTTCAAGGAAGTAACAAAGGGACTGTTAACCGGTCTACTCCCATAATTCCTCGCGAAAAGTATAGAAAGTCCACACTTTTTAATAGGCGTGCTCATGGAGTTCAACAAAAAGCAAAGAGAGGGTAAAGTTATCTTCACAAACTAACTAGTTTATTTGGATTTAATAGATTTAACCTAGCCCAGGAATGAAGTCTTCATGAAGCCAACGTTATACAGAGTTTTGAACGCCGAGTATAATTTTGCCAAGGAGATGGCATTCTCGCATCACGCGTTGTCAAGCAAAAGAAAGTCGCGTTCGTCGCGCACGCGTCTTCGGCGGTAGGAAAATCGAATGTTGTTCTTACAATGTGACACTTTCGTTCATTGCTTATGCAGTGTTGCACGTGTTTGATTTGTTCCTAAGAAATCTTCTACAAAGTACTAGAATGCGAATTTTCCTGACAATTGCGATATTTTTGGGAGCTTCGGTCATCAAGACTGCAAGGTGGGTTCTGGTTTATATTTTTAACATATTTTTCCTTGCATTATTTTCATTAGGCCTAGGTCTACCATGATTACTAGTTAGGTTAACATGGTTAAATTAACTTTAACCTTCAGGCAAGTTAGGTTGGCAGATTCATCAAATTTTCCTACTGAGGATTGTTAAATGTTGATGACTTGTCCCAACCACCAAGTTAACATTAATACTGGGTCTAGGCCCAGTAAGTTTTTGTTTTACTATTTTCTATATAGGCCTAGGCCTAAAATAATTCAGTTAGACCTGAACAACCAAGTTTCCAAATAAAACAAAAAGGCCTAAATATTTTAGCGACAGCCAATCCTTTGTAATGACAATTGTATCTTTCTTCTTTGCAGTTCCCAGACCCTGAGCACCATCTCGGGTCCCTTCCAGGGCAATCCTGCCATCTCTGCCCCGACTAGTGGTGACTGCCTCTCAACTGTTGATTGGCATGATATCATCTTCATCACTGCAGTCCCGATAGCTGCTGGCTTTGGACTGCTGCTGCTTGCTGCCTTTCTCAAAGATCTCAGACAGGCTTGCAAGGTAGGCCGACAAGTCAACAAGTTTGTAAACTCACTGGCATTAAACAAATTCAACTTGGCTTTTTTATAGTCAGGATTCATTATATTTAGTAATAGTAATATGATTTTTCCTTATATCTTTCCTTCAAACAGAGCAATGCAGCTCCTGGGTCCATCAGAGATAATCGGGCTGAAAATGAATGCACCTATATCATAGACATAAACTACGGCGGCCGTTCAAAATGGGGTTCATTCCTGCGTTGGTGTGTCTGGCACAAATCATGTCGCAGAATCGGAAGCACGTGTTTTGTGAGACTCCAAGGAACTATTGGCTTCAGTGACTGGTAAGTTGATCAAGAAACTATTACATTCATTAAAAACAGATTACATGTTTGCACAACTTTTAAAAACAGGAACAACAGCATTACATAACTAAAGAATCATGTCGATAAACTGCTTCGTAGAAATTTCAATCACATAGATGCAGTAATACTTCAGAAAAACTGAAAAATCCATGCAAGTTTTTGTTGTGGTTGCGTACCATTGCTATACATGTATCAACACTTTTAGTCCGATTTTTCTTGTCATAATTTTGGTTAACCTGCAAATGTTGTATTGGGGCTTTAAGAGGACCCTGTGATTTTGTTAAGGTGATAATTGTATTTCGTTATTGTTCGTCCTCTAGGATGATTTTTCGTCTGTTTCATGGACTGAATTCGGAACAGCAAACCCTAACAACACCTCAGTCCATCGGGGAAATTGTAACCGCGCAGGTACGCTTGGTGAAGATGCATCGACCGATTTTTGGATACCGCTTCCATACCAGTATTGGAGCCCGTCTGCGAGGAATCATCAACAGGGCATGTGATACGTAAGTTTAGCTTCAATTTTTTCGTTTCTCCTATCTTGAACTAGGATTTCACAATCTCGTGGTTTTGACCTATAAATGGTATATTTGTCTACTTTTACTTGTGAAATAACGTGTGGGGGTTTTTCCTGAATGGTTGGCCTTGTTTAGTATATATACGCCAATCTGAGAGCTGAAGTCATGTTCCGTGTACGTCTGCCATAACTGGGAGCCATCCAGTGCCATGAACTGTGGGTTTTGTGTTGATGATAAGCTTTTACATTATGTTGTCACTTTGAACAATTTTGTGCGTTTATTTGCTTGCGAAGCCTATACGCGTACGGTTTGTGCGCTGTTCGATTTAACAACAACACAGAGCACCAAGTTCATGGCAGTGGATTCGTCTATACATGACTCTGAAATGACGTCACTTCCTACAAATTGTCACGTGCCTAAGGATCTTGAGTGTAATAGGCTGCGATGTATTTCGAACAAATTTCAAGCTCGTACTTGAATGCGTTATAGTACCATTTTCCCCGATACAAAGATGGCATCTGTGAGAGTGGTCAATAGACACCGTATCGAATAGCGGCCACCTTGTGGGGTAACTTTTTATATTTAAATTGAAAAGTTGATATAAAATTACAGATTTATAAGAAGTACAGATTTAATAAAAAAAACCTCAAATTTTGAAGCGAGAAAGATTAAAGATTTTCCTAGAAAATACTTATAAAAATGTTCAGACAGTCTCATGTGTTTTGTGCTCAAAATCTGATAAAGCCATTACTATAACTACTTAATTCTTTCCTTTAAATTTAGTCAATAATGTAAACACAAAATGTGCAACCATTCACGTCCTCAAGCAACAAAGAAACTGCCCTATACAAGATGGCAGCTATTCGATACGGTCTACATGTATATGGTGGTTCCGTACAAGATGTGAATTGCTGTAATTTTGACATTGTCCCTGATGGCACTCTGTGAATTTGCGAAATATTGAATGATTACCTTTATGAACATTTTAAGAAAACTTATTCAGATGTTTTCGATCTAACTTAACAAAAAAACGAGAAAAAACCCAACACATTTATATGTACCACCATCAAAAATGTTTGTTAATGTCTTATTTAAATCTTTTTAAGAAGTCTTATAGCAATATTTGATGCCATGTAAGCCATCTGATCTAATGACTATTGTCTATAAGACCAAACATGATAAACATAATATTGAGGGTATTATGATAAGCATAATACCCACGTAAGTTGAGCATTATAGTTTTATATTTTGCACTTTGCACTCTAGTTTTACAGTTTATTAGTGCTACGGCTCCCATTGCTTATATCTCATGATAATCATCAGCCCAGTTGCTGCTGAAGAGTAATGGTTTTTAATAATACATTGTAATTCAATATTTTTTTCCAAGGCTGTACCTTTCAGAAATATGCAATAATTACATTTGTGAACATTTTAAAAACCATGACTTGATAATTTTGTCTATTTTTTTCTTGACATACTATAGTGAGATCCACAATATTGATGTCAAGGATACGAAGACCAAGGAGCATTACAGCATCCATTACAGCAAGTACTGTGGTCCAAGCAGCGACGGCCTCTCATGTAATGATAACGGAATCGCCACCAAGCTGCCACCGTTCCTGTTGCCGAAACCACCAAAAGCCAAGGCCAACTACATCTCCCACTTTTTCAAGAACGCACATACGTTCACATCTACATTTATGCCTCGATATGAGGGCAACTTGACCGGTGTACGGCACGTCACCTGTCTGTTTGCCTGCATGAGTTACCCCATGCTTGCAGTGCAGTGGATATCAAAGCCACTGTTGGCTCCATCCCTTTGGGAGTCTGTGGTGCTCAGCCCCATGGACTATGACATCACCTTGGGGATGGTCATCAAGGCAGCAGGAGTCAGTGCTGTACTCCTGCCCGTCTTCATCGCCACTGAAGTCTTGGGACGCGTCACTCCGACGATATACTCTTTATACAGACATACTCCTCTGGGACAGCCTGCTAAATGCAACGTCTTAAATAACAACTCTAATACTCTTACAGTAATTGAAATGCATTCCGATGAGGAGCAACCATCAACTAGTCAGGTTTTACCCGTTACGACTGATTATAATCCAATTCTTTCCACAGATTCTATAGTCATTGAAATGCCATCAGACGAGGAGCAATTATCAACTAGTCAGGTTTTACCCGTTACAACTAATTCGAATGCAATTATTTCTACAGATTCTAAGTTTTTATCCGGCTCTTCACATCAAACCATTGTTAACAAACCTGAGATTTTTCAAATTCCAGATCAGATCCCTATTCCAGCAAAGTCAGCCACCGAAGCCAAAGCTGGCAGCAGACCCTGCCTTGCACTTGTTGTTTGCTTTGGTCACATCCTCCTGATTGCGTCCTGTGTCCTGGCTGTTCTGTGGTCTGTTTACTCCGTCCATGGCTTCAGTTGGAGTGCCTTCTGGGAATGGGCTGCCACTTCCATCATCTCGGTGCTCATCCAGGCTGTCATCATAGACACACTTAAGGCCATCATTGTAACTTGTTTGAAGGGGCATCGCAACAAAAGGTCTACATCTGTACCTCATGCACTCATCCATTAAATTTGAACATTTCAGTTTTAAATCAGTGGCAGAATGATAGCTCATCTGGAAAAGGAGTTTTGGGATGAAGGTCATGTGACAGAAACATGCCAGGATCTTGTATATAGTTGTAAATATTGTGAATTTTGTAAATATTGTAAATATTGTATATATTGTTTTGTTGAGAAAAAACATACAAAATATAAAAAAGGGGGTTGTGTTAAAACAAAATCACACCAACAGTTTAATCCTGCAGGATCCAAAACAGTGGAAAGGTAATCATTGATATTCCCAAAGTACGAAGACCTATTTGTATTCAGTGCACAATGTTGATCGTCAACTTCAAATCATGGTGAAAGGAATTTTTCTTTACAAATTCAGTATGTAATCGTCATCAGTAAATAACAATAATTTGGAATTCCAACTAGGCATGCACAACATGGAAGTTTTGACAATTTCACCAAATCCAAAATAATCCGCAGTCAACACCAGCAGAATGACACCTCAGTTGCTGAACACTTTAACTGTACTGATCACTTCATTTCTGACATGTCCATACAGAGCCCGAGGCTCTTGGTCGCCACCCAGACCCTGTTCGACTCAGCAGAGAGAAACTTTGGATTAAACGACTCGGCAGCATCCAGCCACATTGTCTCAACATCTAGGAGGAAAATGATTAATGTTTTCATTTTCTTCCTCCCATTTCAACCAACTTCCTTGATTATTTTTAACCTAAATATTCCTCATTTCTGTCTGCCCTTTTATACCCTATTTCCCCTTTCTTTCCATCCCCTCCCCAACTAACGTCACCCCATTTCCTCAACCCAAACCCCTCATTTCCCCAACCCAAACCCCCTCATTTCCCCAACCCCCCTCTTCCAGTCCTGCTTCCCCCTAGTCCAATTGCCTCTAATGCTCACAGGCTCTTTTTTTTAAAAGAAACTTCAGCCTAG
Organism: Henricia sp. BOLD:AAB3569; assembly: GCA_037783545.1. Lineage (NCBI taxonomy): Eukaryota > Metazoa > Echinodermata > Asteroidea > Spinulosida > Echinasteridae > Henricia > Henricia sp. BOLD:AAB3569. Next base: position 234,441 of record JBBELK010001094.1, on the reverse strand, counting down.
TCAACTTACCACCAATGTTAGTCTTGGATGTACTGGGAACATTACAATAATTTTTCACTTAGACTTCCGATAAACTGCTAAGACTTTGTGTTGTAAGTACACAAATTTAGCAGTTTTATACCATTTAACGTGGAATTGTTAACATCCATGCATTTAATGTGTCATAAATACCTGAATTTAATGTCAAAAACCATATTTTTGCTTCTCAGCTTGTCAAAGAATTATGTTTACTGGTCGCCACTTATTCTTCTTAATATGACTCAGGAATCACCAAAAAGTGCTAATAGTTTAAAGAGAAGTTTATTTACAAGTGATAACCATTAAACAATTTCCTTGAAAATACTTCAACTTTTTCTGCCAAATCCCACAGGGCGCTTTCACAGGAGGTCAAAAGGTCACGGGTCACTATTGCTCGTCTTCCACAACGGGAGAGGACAATAGAGCCAAGAGCCTTTCAGCTTGCAGCCACGTGCATTTCCCCACGTGGCTCTATTGTTATCTGCCATTCTAGAAGACAAGCAATATAGTGACTGTGACCTTTTGACCCCCTGTGAAAGCGCCCAATAGACTTAACAAGTCATCTCAGTGGCGACCAATGAATGGAATTCATGCCGCAACTTGCTTACACAATCTTTTTTTCCCTCAACAGGAACAGGAAACATAGAAGTCTTCTGATGATCATGGTTCACTTTTTAAATACGGAATGCCTAATAAAATTGTGCAAAATACAGCGATTTGAAGATAATTATACGCTTTATTGTATTAAAACTGAACAACAATGAGATATGCAGAAAATCTCAATTATTGCTCATTTGATCAAGTCATGTGACCATGGATGAAAACTAATGGGGTATTTTTTAACGAAGAAGAATAAAAATGTACATTATTGTTGTGAAGTTGGATGGCAAGATTATCAACCGTGTTGCCAGGAATCGATGGTGTTTTTTTGGATATAAACTGTTTTATTCTGCAATGTGGCACACAAACAAATTATGAAATATAAAGCCTTTCAAAACATGCCAATAGAGATATTTCGGATATTTTCTATAACCATATCAGCTGATTGTAAATAGGGGGAATTAATACTAGAAATAAATAATGGAAACGAAAAATTTGAGTGTCATGGTCTAATTTGTTTACAGCTTCTCATCGTGGCTTAATAAGGGGCAATTTCCTGTTTAGAAGAAAAATTTGCTTAGTACAAAAACATTTGCTTTGCAAAAAAATGGTAAGCAGTTAAAAACGAATTATGTCTTACAATGAACACAAGTTCACATACGTTTTTAACTGCTATTCCATTTTTGCAAAGCTAGTAAATTTTGTATGCAGTAAAATGTTCTGCTATGAAATCGTCTATTTGAATGAATAATGCAAACATCCTGGGGCAACTTGAAGTCTTATGTTTTCTTTATTTTTCCCCTTGTGTTTTCCTGAAGTGTGATGCACCCCAAACAGTGCCCTCTTTCTGTGATTTACTGCAATGAAATCTTCAAAGTTGAAAAAGGCTACATTTTATTGGTTTTACATCAACACGAACAATAGTAATGTCTCAATAAACAAGTAATCCATCATATGCAGCAAAGACTAGGCATAAAGTTGTTTAGCAGTCATGGGCTCACGAAAAAAGTTCTTGCGCCAATCTATGCCATAAGTGTCATGTGACCAGGGGCCAATTCTGTGATAATTAAATTTTTGCTTTGTAATATCGTTTACCAGTGAAAATTGTATCTCAAATTGTGCTTTAGAAACAGCAGAATATTAATGAACATCGCACACGATTTTGGCCGGTCACCCATTTTGGCAATATAAAGCAAATAAATCCTGTACTGTACTTTTAATAAGCAAATGTTTGGAATTGGCCCCAGGTGTCTAATGAGTATTGTTACAAAGCGAGATTGGACAATGGTACCACCTTGCCAACATTCCCACCTTGGGTAACATTCCTTAAATTTTCCTGTGCATTGTTATGCTCGATTGGGCACGCGTGGGTGAAACCAATATAAGGCCCGGCAATCGCGTTCCTCGGGGTTAGTGCCTCAGTATCCGATGCAGGCGAACGTACAATGTAATCGCGGTGCAGCTTTGGACCAACGTCTCCACCATTAGTCTACCCTTGTCATCGCTACCGGTGTGGTGTCGGGACCGGACGGACGACCCGTGCTGACGCTCTACCTTGTGCTGTCGTGGCCGTGTTTCCTCCTGCCTGGTCGACCCTACCTGGTGGTTGTCATCTAACATCTTCCCGATGTGCCGCATGAGACGTTGGCCCGTGGGTTGCACTGCGATTATCGGGCACTAACCGGGGCGGGCCTATCCTGTTTTCTGTTCATCGTGAAAAGTAAGGTAATTATATTCGGCCGGATATAATATTTACCACCCTATACTTTTATCTAATTGCATGCTATTTTGGTGGTCTCGCTTTATCATGATTTAATCCTGTACTGCTATTCATTTTAATTTGCTAAGCTTAATTAACCTATATCTTGCTTAATTGCTTTACTCGCCTTGCTTGCAAACACTTGTTTAGCTCTGCCTTGATTTACGTTTTGCCATTATTTGAATTAAGAAATGAGCTTAACATACCCGAGCTAATTGCTAAGTTAAAACGCATGTAAATGTTAAGTTTGTTAATAAATAACTCAAAATCGTATTTGCTTGTCATGCCATGTTTTCTGTACAGTGGTCAAATTCAAAAACTGTGAGAATATTTATACCTTCTGCCGTGACTTTGGGATCGAGTATATCCGACTCCGTCGTCACGTAACAGAATTGGGGGCTTGTCCGGGAATCGAACCCGGGACCTCTCGCATTTCCTAGGGAGGTGACCTCGCACACGTTGGGAAAATGATTTTTTCGTATTTTTTTTGAAAATTTAATTTTCGAAATCAGATTTTGCGACCTCTTTCAACGTGTGTCTTTGGACGTTTTGTAATTTAACTATAACACCATGGCAAGCAAATTTGATATTGATAATTTTGTGGCTGACTTTGAAAGTTTCCCTTCTGAAAAGAAACTAGATCCATTAAAAAGGTCAGAGCTATTCGACGTAGCTAAATATTACAATGTTTCGGTAATTACAAGCATGAAAAAGGCAGACCTTAAGGCAGTTCTTGTAGAGTCCTTTGTTGATGAAGGCATGTTAGAAATGCATACCACAGGACCCAGTCAGGCGTTTTCTGAAGGAGCCGCCATTAGACTGAAAGAACTTGAATTAGAAATTCAAATCGAGCAAAGAAAAAGAGCCGAGGTTGAATTAGGGTTGGCAACGTTAACAGCACAAACCACAACTCAAAAACATTCCAGTACCTTCGACCCAAGTAAACACATCCGTTTGGTTCCACCATTTCAGGATAAGGAAATAGACAAATATTTCCAGCATTTTGAGAAGGTAGCGGAAAGGCTTCAATGGCCTTCAGATATGTGCACCTTGCTCTTACAAAGCGTGTTGACCGGTAAAGCGCAAGAAGTCTATTCAGCGCTTTCCGTCGACCAGAGTTCTGACTATAACATAGTGAAAACGGCTATCTTGAAAGCCTACGAGCAGGTGCCCGAGGCATATCGACAAAAGTTTCGAAATGCCAAGAAACAGGATAGCCAAAGTCATATAGAGTTCTCTCGTGAAAAAGAGAGACTTTTTGACCGGTGGTGTAATTCTTGTGATGTTACAAATGACTATGCGAAATTACGCCAAGTCGTTCTTTTGGAGGACTTTAAGAGTTGTCTCCCAGACAACGTCAAAACGCGTTTGGAGGAGCAACAAGTTAAAGAATTACACCAAGCAGCTGTTCTAGCTGACGATTATGTGCTCACACATAAAGTTGATTTTTCCAAGGGTAAAGATAATCCTGGAAAAAAGCGTTGGGTTAAAAATGGTCCTCCGCCCTCTAAGTCTGCAGACTTTAATAAACCCAACGGCTGGAAGATGGGAAACGGTGCAAAGGATACTGTGAATAAGCCGAGTAGGTTTTGTGTGTTTTGTAAAAAACCAGGTCACGTGAAAGCTGAATGTTTCGCTCTGCTGAGGAAACAAGCTAGTAATGCAGGCGAAAGTATAAGGCCAGTTGCATTTACTAAAACTGCACAAAGTTCCTTATCTCCAGATGAAGATACCTGCATGGGTCCTTTGTCAAAATTAAATAAGGACTATTTGCCTTTCATAACCAAGGGAACCGTCTCGCTTGGAGAAAGCGAGACGCATAAGCCATATCCAGTTGTCATGTTAAGGGATACGGGCGCTTCTCAGTCCTTGCTCCTTGAAGGTGAAGTCCCTGTAACCGATGCATCCTATTTAGGTACTGTACTCGTAACTGGTTTGGGTAATGATTACATTGATGTACCTCTCCATCGTGTATATTTAAGTTCAGACTTGGTTTCAGGACCCATGACCGTAGGGGTAACCCCACATATACCTAAAGGTTTAGAGGGTGTCACTCTACTCCTAGGTAACGACGTTGCAGGTCGTAAAGTCGTAGTTGAACCAATAATGAGTTCCTACGCAAGTAGTGACAATCGCACAACTAAACTTGAGGAAGATTTTCCAGATATCTTCCCTTCATGTGTAACTACACGATCAATGGCATCTCATGCTAAATCGGTTAACACTAAGCCTGATAAGCAAGATAGTGACATTGATTTAAGTGACACATTCATGTTTGACTTGCGTGATGATGTTAATCAGGGTAAATCTCAAGAAAACTCTGTCCAACTAGATATTTCTAGTGACCTCTGTATCAGCAGAGAGGATTTGATAGCTGAACAGACTAAGGATCCTGACCTCATTAACATAAGCAAAACTGCCCTGAACGAAAACGAGGCTGATAAAGTCTCGGAATGTTTCTATGTCAAAGACGGCGTACTCATGCGTAAATGGAGACCGCCGCAAATCCCTGCTGATCAAGAATGGGAGGTTTATAACCAAGTGGTCATTCCTAGGCCTTATCGAAACCATGTGATAGCTTTGGCGCATGATACCCCTATGGCTGGTCATCTAGGTGTTACCAAAACCTATGATCGCATTTTACAGCATTTCTTCTGGCCTAATCTCAGACGGTCAGTTGTAGATTTTTGCAAGACCTGTCATGTATGCCAAGTGGTAGGGAAACCTAATCAGAAACCCCCCCAAAGCTCCGTTAAAACCAATACCTGTCATGGAGGAACCATTCAGCAAAGTAATTGTTGATTGTGTAGGTCCCCTACCGAGAACTAAGGCAGGGCATGAATATATACTAACTATCATGTGTTCTTCTACAAGGTATGTTGAGGCTGTTCCTCTGCGATCTATCCAGGCTAAAGCTGTAAGTCAGGCACTTTTGTCATTTTTTACACGGTTTGGCCTGCCTAAGGTGGTACAAAGTGATCAAGGAACTAACTTTACATCGAAGCTATTTCGAGACCAACTTAAGACTCTGGGTATTGAAATTGTGAATTCCAGTGCATATCACCCAGAAAGCCAGGGTGCTCTTGAACGATTTCACCAAACCTTGAAAACTATGATTAGAGCATATTGCTTAGATCATGACAAGGATTGGCATGAAGGGCTTCCATTGCTCCTTTTTGCCATACGGGAAGTTCCTAACGAGTCGTTAGGATTTAGCCCGTTTGAGTTGGTCTTTGGACGCAAGGTTCGAGGACCACTAGCTCTTGTGAAAGAGAAGTGGCTCGGAAATGACAAAGAACCAAGCAGTGTTTTAAGTTACATACTGAAACTTAAGGAACACCTGAGAGATGTTCACGAACTTGCACGAACTAAACTTCAAGAAGTTCAAAGTGACATGAAAACGTGGTACGATCGGAAAACTAAAGATCGTTCTTTCGTACCAGGTGACCAAGTGCTTGTGTTGTTGCCTTTGGCCGGCCAGCCACTTCAAGCTAAATACAGTGGACCTTACATTGTCGAGCGTAAAGTAGGTGAACTTGACTATGTAGTTAAGACCCCTGATAGGCGTAAAAGAACACAATTATGCCACATTAACATGCTGAAACTGTATCACGCTAGACCTTCAGATGTAAAACCAGAAATAGTAGCATCTGTAAATATTTCAGGTTCAGATCAGGTAGAGACTGTTCGTATGCCAGCTGATATCAGGTTGAATAACTCTGAAATCCTAGAACATTTAGATGATAAACTACAGCATTTAGACTCGACTAAGCAAGCAGAAATGTCTGATTTACTGAATGAATATAAACATTTGTTCTCTGACTTGCCTACTCAAACTGATGTTGTAGAACATGATGTGGATATTGATAATGCTGTACCTATCAAACAACACCCTTATAGATGTGGACCGCATAAACAATCGCTGATAAACCAAGAAATTCAGTACATGAAACAAAATGACATCATAGAGGAGAGCACCAGTCCTTGGAGCTCGCCTTGTATCTTGGTCCCTAAACCAGACGGTTCAATGCGTTTTTGTACCGATTTCAGAAAAGTTAATTCGGTAACAAAGACTGACACTTACCCTCTTCCGCGGGTTGACGACTGCATAGACAAAATTGGAAATGCCAAATTTGTAAGCACGTACGATTTACTTAAGGGATATTGGCAGGTGCCACTGACCCCGCGTGCAAAGGAAGTGTCGGCCTTTGTTGTCCCACAGGGATTGTACCAATATAAAGTTCTCCCTTTCGGTATGAAAAACGCACCGGCCACATTTCAACGACTCATGAATCGAGTTATTGTAGGGTTAGAAAATACTGAGGTATATATCGATGATATTGTCATGTATAGTGATACGTGGGAACAGCACCTTCAGCATACTAGAAAACTGTTTGATAGACTTTCAGAGGCCAAGTTAACAGTTAATCTAGCAAAAAGCCAAATGGGAAAAGCAAAGGTTACTTTTCTTGGACATGAAATAGGACAAGGTCAAGTTAGTCCTGTAAATTCCAAAGTTGAAGCTATCTGTAACTTTCCAAAGCCTCAGTCTAAGAAAGAATTGATGCGATTTTTAGGCATGGCTGGCTATTACCGAAAGTTTTGCTGTAATTTTTCAGATGTTGTTGCACCTTTAACGAGCTTGTTAAAGAAGAACTCGAAGTTCGTTTGGACTGAAGAATGTATCCAGGCCTTCGGTAATGTAAAAGCCATGCTTTCATCAGCACCAATTCTTTGCGCACCAGACTTTGCTAGGTCATTTACTCTTACTGTTGACGCAAGTGATGTAGGAGTAGGTTCAGTGTTGATGCAGGAGGATGACCAGGGGGTCATGCATCCTGTAAGTTACTTCTCAAAGAAGTTAAATGATCACCAAGCAAAGTACTCTACTATCGAGAAAGAGGCTTTGGCTTTGATGTTGTCCTTGCAGCACTTTGAAGTGTACCTAGAAACGACAGTGAGACCAACAGTGGTGTACACAGACCATAATCCACTGACGTTTCTGCACAGAATGAAAGGGAAAAATCAAAGGCTGCTCAGATGGAGTCTTATGCTCCAAGAGTATCCACTCGAAATTCGACACATTAAAGGAAAAGACAATGTAGTAGCTGATACTCTGTCTAGAATGTATTAATTATTTGTATATTTATCTCAACGGTATATCTGTAAAAATAAGATGAATTTTGAGTACTAAAATTTACTTATGAAATGTTGGTTTTACCCACGTGTCATTTTTGTTTTTTTTTCCTTCAGGAAAGCTCTTTTTGGGGGGAGGAGTGTTACAAAGCGAGATTGGACAATGGTACCACCTTGCCAACATTCCCACCTTGGGTAACATTCCTTAAATTTTCCTGTGCATTGTTATGCTCGATTGGGCACGCGTGGGTGAAACCAATATAAGGCCCGGCAATCGCGTTCCTCGGGGTTAGTGCCTCAGTATCCGATGCAGGCGAACGTACAATGTAATCGCGGTGCAGCTTTGGACCAACGTCTCCACCATTAGTCTACCCTTGTCATCGCTACCGGTGTGGTGTCGGGACCGGACGGACGACCCGTGCTGACGCTCTACCTTGTGCTGTCGTGGCCGTGTTTCCTCCTGCCTGGTCGACCCTACCTGGTGGTTGTCATCTAACATCTTCCCGATGTGCCGCATGAGACGTTGGCCCGTGGGTTGCACTGCGATTATCGGGCACTAACCGGGGCGGGCCTATCCTGTTTTCTGTTCATCGTGAAAAGTAAGGTAATTATATTCGGCCGGATATAATATTTACCACCCTATACTTTTATCTAATTGCATGCTATTTTGGTGGTCTCGCTTTATCATGATTTAATCCTGTACTGCTATTCATTTTAATTTGCTAAGCTTAATTAACCTATATCTTGCTTAATTGCTTTACTCGCCTTGCTTGCAAACACTTGTTTAGCTCTGCCTTGATTTACGTTTTGCCATTATTTGAATTAAGAAATGAGCTTAACATACCCGAGCTAATTGCTAAGTTAAAACGCATGTAAATGTTAAGTTTGTTAATAAATAACTCAAAATCGTATTTGCTTGTCATGCCATGTTTTCTGTACAGTGGTCAAATTCAAAAACTGTGAGAATATTTATACTTTCTGCCGTGACTTTGGGATCGAGTATATCCGACTCCGTCGTCACGTAACAGTATTTATGAAAGGAAACTCGGATTATTTTAATTATTCATGCATAGTCTTGGAATAAGCAAAAGTATGAAACTTTCATCATAAAAGAAGTGCTTATCCATAGTGACCAGTATTCAGATTGACTAGTTTCAATGTTGCTTGGCAGTGGGTCTTGATGGCAGGAGCTATTGAGTGACGTCACTTAAGGAGATCAAAAAAAACCAAGGTTGTATTGAATCAAGAAAACTGGCCATATTGGAACATTTGTCATGGTGTCTTCGTAATTTGAGCCAGAGAACCAATGATTGCAGAATCTCTAGTACATCCTTGTTGCTTAGCAACTGTATTTTCCTTAGCAACAAAGCCCAGCAGCCGATTTCACGAAACTTACGCAGTTGCGTAAGCCCACGTGCGCAATGTTTTATTGCGTAAGTCGCGCAACAATTTAGCGACGATAACACGCAAGCTGTGGGGCTTGCGCAAGCTGCGCACTCTTTCGTGAAATCGGCTGCAACATGAATATTTATTTCAAACAAATCTAAACCGGAAAGACCAAATGCCTGCAGGTTATACTTGGATAAGGTTCTCCATGGGGTACTATTCCAAAATGGGCCATTATCAATGTAGGTTTTGATAACAAATACAATTAAGTGACGTCACTAAAGTAAAATAAAAGGCCGTTGCCTATACGTTGCATGACATCGAGAAACCTGGTGATGTCAAAAACTTATTTCAGATCAACTAGCAGCAGACCACCGCCCAAGCATTTTCTGCTAAACGGCGTTATGAAATTGGCCCCAGGCTGGAGTCTATAGTGTAATCCGAGCAACATTTGGTGAGCCCGCCCTCTTGTGATTATTCCATTGTTACTGCGGTGTATTTCTATTGTGACGTCATGTAAATACCTTGGAGATACACCGCAGTTTTCTTTCGTCGGATTAGTCTATAGGATCCCTGGCCCTGTGAATGTGGGAAGTTGTATATCGGCGAGACTGGAAGGGACCTATACCCACCAGACTCGAAGAACAGAGAAGACTATGACAAATCAGCCATTGTCAAGCACTCCGTACAGTACAGCGAGGACATATCATCAACTGGGAAACCGCACAACTGATAGCGCCCATCGACAGATGGCACCCAAGACGCATCAGGGAAGCCATCGAAATACACAAGCACGACACAGTACCTCAATACATTGGCTTCAACATCAGCAATATCTGGCACTCTCCATTAACCAACCAGATCGATGGATCACCTACACCCTAGGTCCTCCCCCCACGACAGCCACTGCATGCCACAATGACACGTACCAGTGAGCACACCACGGCCAGGCACAGAATTAAGAGCATAACCACGCCTCCTCAACCGTACCCAAGCCATTCAGCTTGAGTGAACACATTGTACACTGAATGCCCGCAACCATACTTATGGGTGCACCCAAGTAAACAGGCCGAGGTCCGTGCGCGAGCTCATGAATATTTTGTATGCCCTCAAGATCTTCTTTATTGGGGAGAGTTGCGAGCTGAATGAGGGTGGTCTTGTGTATAATATGACCATCGTCGCGATGTTGGGTATTTTTTCTTGCAACCATAAACATTGTAGGCACTGTAGCTCCTAAAAGTGGCCCTATTTTGCTAGTAGCGTATGTGCCTTTGTTCCAAAATGGATGCTGGTCTGATTAGCAAGTTTCACTGCTGCAGGGGTTGTTTTGTTTCAAGTGGAAATTAGTGAATAAAAGTGACGGATTACCCCCATGAAATTGAACAGAATTGAAAATATGAGACTTCAGTGAGTATTCCGGGGGCAATTTCATAAAGCTGTTTAGCAAAAATATTTGCTTAAATCAAAAATTTGTCTGCTTTATATATATGGGTTATAAAAATGGTTTAATTTCTTTTAAATACATTATTAGGGGTCGTTTAAAGTTGTCAACATTTTCAGTTCTACAAATAGTCGAAGACGGCCTGTGCGCTGTAAAATGTTGACATTTCATGCTAGGGCTATGCCTACTATATACCGACACAAACAAAATTTTATTATAAAGTATGCCTATGGGGATCGAACTGTGACCATGGTGACTGCCCCCAATTACCAAGTTTGCAAACGTGGCATTTAATCTCTGATCGTGTCTCAGCTCACAGTCACAGCCATGTAAACGAAACTTGAGTTTTGACATTGAATTAATTAATCGCGATCCCAAAAGAAAAAGGAGGCGGGGCTGCCAGGGAGTCTCGGAGAGCGAAATCTGTCGACTCCAAGTCGTTGGAATGGAAAACAAAAGATCGTTCGACCGGCTGACGTCATTCCGCCCGCGCACGTAGGTACGTGGCCCGCACCCGGCCCTGTCCGTCTTCAAGGAAGTAACAAAGGGACTGTTAACCAGTCTACTCCCATAATTCCTCGCGAAAAGTATAGAAAGTCCACACTTTTTACTAGGCGTGCTCATGGAGTTCAACAAAAAGCAAAGAGAGGGTAAAGTTATCTTCACAAATTAACTAGTTTATTTGGATTTAATAGATTTAACCTAGCCCAGGAATGAAGTCTTCATGAAGCCAACGTTATACAGAGTTTTGAACGCCGAGTATAATTTTGCCAAGGAGATGGCATTCTCGCATCACGCGTTGTCAAGCAAAAGAAAGTCGCGTTCGTCGCGCACGCGTCTTCGGCGGTAGGAAAATCGAATGTTGTTCTTACAATGTGACACTTTCGTTCATTGCTTATGCAGTGTTGCACGTGTTTGATTTGTTCCTAAGAAATCTTCTACAAAGTACTAGAATGCGAATTTTCCTGACAATTGCGATATTTTTGGGAGCTTCGGTCATCAAGACTGCAAGGTGGGTTCTGGTTTATATTTTTAACATATTTTTCCTTGCATTATTTTCATTAGGCCTAGGTCTACCATGATTACTAGTTAGGTTAACATGGTTAAATTAACTTTAACCTTCAGGCAAGTTAGGTTGGCAGATTCATCAAATTTTCCTACTGAGGATTGTTAAATGTTGATGACTTGTCCCAACCACCAAGTTAACATTAATACTGGGTCTAGGCCCAGTAAGTTTTTGTTTTACTATTTTCTATATAGGCCTAGGCCTAAAATAATTCAGTTAGACCTGAACAACCAAGTTTCCAAATAAAACAAAAAGGCCTAAATATTTTAGCGACAGCCAATCCTTTGTAATGACAATTGTATCTTTCTTCTTTGCAGTTCCCAGACCCTGAGCACCATCTCGGGTCCCTTCCAGGGCAATCCTGCCATCTCTGCCCCGACTAGTGGTGACTGCCTCTCAACTGTTGATTGGCATGATATCATCTTTATCACTGCAGTCCCGATAGCTGCTGGCTTTGGACTGCTGCTGCTTGCTGCCTTTCTCAAAGATCTCAGACAGGCTTGCAAGGTAGGCCGACAAGTCAACAAGTTTGTAAACTCACTGGCATTAAACAAATTCAACTTGGCTTTTTTATAGTCAGGATTCATTATATTTAGTAATAGTAATATGATTTTTCCTTATATCTTTCCTTCAAACAGAGCAATGCAGCTCCTGGGTCCATCAGAGATAATCGGGCTGAAAATGAATGCACCTATATCATAGACATAAACTACGGCGGCCGTTCAAAATGGGGTTCATTCCTGCGTTGGTGTGTCTGGCACAAATCATGTCGCAGAATCGGAAGCACGTGTTTTGTGAGACTCCAAGGAACTATTGGCTTCAGTGACTGGTAAGTTGATCAAGAAACTATTACATTCATTAAAAACAGATTACATGTTTGCACAACTTTTAAAAACAGGAACAACAGCATTACATAACTAAAGAATCATGTCGATAAACTGCTTCGTAGAAATTTCAATCACATAGATGCAGTAATACTTCAGAAAAACTGAAAAATCCATGCAAGTTTTTGTTGTGGTTGCGTACCATTGCTATACATGTATCAACACTTTTAGTCCGATTTTTCTTGTCATAATTTTGGTTAACCTGCAAATGTTGTATTGGGGCTTTAAGAGGACCCTGTGATTTTGTTAAGGTGATAATTGTATTTCGTTATTGTTCGTCCTCTAGGATGATTTTTCGTCTGTTTCATGGACTGAATTCGGAACAGCAAACCCTAACAACACCTCAGTCCATCGGGGAAATTGTAACCGCGCAGGTACGCTTGGTGAAGATGCATCGACCGATTTTTGGATACCGCTTCCATACCAGTATTGGAGCCCGTCTGCGAGGAATCATCAACAGGGCATGTGATACGTAAGTTTAGCTTCAATTTTTTCGTTTCTCCTATCTTGAACTAGGATTTCACAATCTCGTGGTTTTGACCTATAAATGGTATATTTGTCTACTTTTACTTGTGAAATAACGTGTGGGGGTTTTTCCTGAATGGTTGGCCTTGTTTAGTATATATACGCCAATCTGAGAGCTGAAGTCATGTTCCGTGTACGTCTGCCATAACTGGGAGCCATCCAGTGCCATGAACTGTGGGTTTTGTGTTGATGATAAGCTTTTACATTATGTTGTCACTTTGAACAATTTTGTGCGTTTATTTGCTTGCGAAGCCTATACGCGTACGGTTTGTGCGCTGTTCGATTTAACAACAACACAGAGCACCAAGTTCATGGCAGTGGATTCGTCTATACATGACTCTGAAATGACGTCACTTCCTACAAATTGTCACGTGCCTAAGGATCTTGAGTGTAATAGGCTGCGATGTATTTCGAACAAATTTCAAGCTCGTACTTGAATGCGTTATAGTACCATTTTCCCCGATACAAAGATGGCATCTGTGAGAGTGGTCAATAGACACCGTATCGAATAGCGGCCACCTTGTGGGGTAACTTTTTATATTTAAATTGAAAAGTTGATATAAAATTACAGATTTATAAGAAGTACAGATTTAATAAAAAAAACCTCAAATTTTGAAGCGAGAAAGATTAAAGATTTTCCTAGAAAATACTTATAAAAATGTTCAGACAGTCTCATGTGTTTTGTGCTCAAAATCTGATAAAGCCATTACTATAACTACTTAATTCTTTCCTTTAAATTTAGTCAATAATGTAAACACAAAATGTGCAACCATTCACGTCCTCAAGCAACAAAGAAACTGCCCTATACAAGATGGCAGCTATTCGATACGGTCTACATGTATATGGTGGTTCCGTACAAGATGTGAATTGCTGTAATTTTGACATTGTCCCTGATGGCACTCTGTGAATTTGCGAAATATTGAATGATTACCTTTATGAACATTTTAAGAAAACTTATTCAGATGTTTTCGATCTAACTTAACAAAAAAACGAGAAAAAACCCAACACATTTATATGTACCACCATCAAAAATGTTTGTTAATGTCTTATTTAAATCTTTTTAAGAAGTCTTATAGCAATATTTGATGCCATGTAAGCCATCTGATCTAATGACTATTGTCTATAAGACCAAACATGATAAACATAATATTGAGGGTATTATGATAAGCATAATACCCACGTAAGTTGAGCATTATAGTTTTATATTTTGCACTTTGCACTCTAGTTTTACAGTTTATTAGTGCTACGGCTCCCATTGCTTATATCTCATGATAATCATCAGCCCAGTTGCTGCTGAAGAGTAATGGTTTTTAATAATACATTGTAATTCAATATTTTTTTCCAAGGCTGTACCTTTCAGAAATATGCAATAATTACATTTGTGAACATTTTAAAAACCATGACTTGATAATTTTGTCTATTTTTTTCTTGACATACTATAGTGAGATCCACAATATTGATGTCAAGGATACGAAGACCAAGGAGCATTACAGCATCCATTACAGCAAGTACTGTGGTCCAAGCAGCGACGGCCTCTCATGTAATGATAACGGAATCGCCACCAAGCTGCCACCGTTCCTGTTGCCGAAACCACCAAAAGCCAAGGCCAACTACATCTCCCACTTTTTCAAGAACGCACATACGTTCACATCTACATTTATGCCTCGATATGAGGGCAACTTGACCGGTGTACGGCACGTCACCTGTCTGTTTGCCTGCATGAGTTACCCCATGCTTGCAGTGCAGTGGATATCAAAGCCACTGTTGGCTCCATCCCTTTGGGAGTCTGTGGTGCTCAGCCCCATGGACTATGACATCACCTTGGGGATGGTCATCAAGGCAGCAGGAGTCAGTGCTGTACTCCTGCCCGTCTTCATCGCCACTGAAGTCTTGGGACGCGTCACTCCGACGATATACTCTTTATACAGACATACTCCTCTGGGACAGCCTGCTAAATGCAACGTCTTAAATAACAACTCTAATACTCTTACAGTAATTGAAATGCATTCCGATGAGGAGCAACCATCAACTAGTCAGGTTTTACCCGTTACGACTGATTATAATCCAATTCTTTCCACAGATTCTATAGTCATTGAAATGCCATCAGACGAGGAGCAATTATCAACTAGTCAGGTTTTACCCGTTACAACTAATTCGAATGCAATTATTTCTACAGATTCTAAGTTTTTATCCGGCTCTTCACATCAAACCATTGTTAACAAACCTGAGATTTTTCAAATTCCAGATCAGATCCCTATTCCAGCAAAGTCAGCCACCGAAGCCAAAGCTGGCAGCAGACTCTGCCTTGCACTTGTTGTTTGCTTTGGTCACATCCTCCTGATTGCGTCCTGTGTCCTGGCTGTTCTGTGGTCTGTTTACTCCGTCCATGGCTTCAGTTGGAGTGCCTTCTGGGAATGGGCTGCCACTTCCATCATCTCGGTGCTCATCCAGGCTGTCATCATAGACACACTTAAGGCCATCATTGTAACTTGTTTGAAGGGGCATCGCAACAAAAGGTCTACATCTGTACCTCATGCACTCATCCATTAAATTTGAACATTTCAGTTTTAAATCA
The DNA here is from genome assembly GCA_037783545.1 of Henricia sp. BOLD:AAB3569. Classification (NCBI taxonomy): domain Eukaryota; kingdom Metazoa; phylum Echinodermata; class Asteroidea; order Spinulosida; family Echinasteridae; genus Henricia; species Henricia sp. BOLD:AAB3569. The sequence goes on along the minus strand of JBBELK010001094.1, from coordinate 219,051 downwards.
GTGGCAGAATGATAGCTCATCTGGAAAAGGAGTTTTGGGATGAAGGTCATGTGACAGAAACATGCCAGGATCTTGTATATAGTTGTAAATATTGTGAATTTTTTAAATATTGTAAATATTGTATATATTGTTTTGTTGAGAAAAAACATACAAAATATAAAAAAGGGGGTTGTGTTAAAACAAAATCACACCAACAGTTTAATCCTGCAGGATCCAAAACAGTGGAAAGGTAATCATTGATATTCCCAAAGTACGAAGACCTATTTGTATTCAGTGCACAATGTTGATCGTCAACTTCAAATCATGGTGAAAGGAATTTTTCTTTACAAATTCAGTATGTAATCGTCATCAGTAAATAACAATAATTTGGAATTCCAACTAGGCATGCACAACATGGAAGTTTTGACAATTTCACCAAATCCAAAATAATCCGCAGTCAACACCAGCAGAATGACACCTCAGTTGCTGAACACTTTAACTGTACTAATCACTTCATTTCTGACATGTCCATACAGAGCCCGAGGCTCTTGGTCGCCACCCAGACCCTGTTCGACTCAGCAGAGAGAAACTTTGGATTAAACGACTCGGCAGCATCCAGCCACATTGTCTCAACATCTAGGAGGAAAATGATTAATGTTTTCATTTTCTTCCTCCCATTTCAACCAACTTCCTTGATTATTTTTAACCCAAATATTCCTCATTTCTGTCTGCCCTTTTATACCCTATTTCCCCTTTCTTTCCATCCCCTCCCCAACTAACGTCACCCCATTTCCTCAACCCAAACCCCCTCATTTCCCCAACCCAAACCCCCTCATTTCCCCAACCCCCCTCATTTCCCCAACCCCCCTCTTCCAGTCCTGCTTCCCCCTAGTCCAATTGCCTCTAATGCTCACAGGCTCTTTTTTTTAAAAGAAACTTCAGCCTAGTCAACTTACCACCAATGTTAGTCTTGGATGTACTGGGAACATTACAATAATTTTTCACTTAGACTTCCGATAAACTGCTAAGACTTTGTGTTGTAAGTACACAAATTTAGCAGTTTTATACCATTTAACGTGGAATTGTTAACATCCATGCATTTAATGTGTCATAAATACCTGAATTTAATGTCAAAAACCATATTTTTGCTTCTCAGCTTGTCAAAGAATTATGTTTACTGGTCGCCACTTATTCTTCTTAATATGACTCAGGAATCACCAAAAAGTGCTAATAGTTTAAAGAGAAGTTTATTTACAAGTGATAACCATTAAACAATTTCCTTGAAAATACTTCAACTTTTTCTGCCAAATCCCACAGGGCGCTTTCACAGGAGGTCAAAAGGTCACGGGTCACTATTGCTCGTCTTCCACAACGGGAGAGGACAATAGAGCCAAGAGCCTTTCAGCTTGCAGCCACGTGCATTTCCCCACGTGGCTCTATTGTTATCTGCCATTCTAGAAGACAAGCAATATAGTGACTGTGACCTTTTGACCCCCTGTGAAAGCGCCCAATAGATTTAACAAGTCATCTTAGTGGCGACCAATGAATGGAATTCATGCCGCAACTTGCTTACACAATCTTTTTTTCCCTCAACAGGAACAGGAAACATAGAAGTCTTCTGATGATCATGGTTCACTTTTTAAATACGGAATGCCTAATAAAATTGTGCAAAATACAGCGATTTGAAGATAATTATACGCTTTATTGTATTAAAACTGAACAACAATGAGATATGCAGAAAATCTCAATTATTGCTCATTTGATCAAGTCATGTGACCATGGATGAAAACTAATGGGGTATTTTTTAACGAAGAAGAATAAAAATGTACATTATTGTTGTGAAGTTGGATGGCAAGATTATCAACCGTGTTGCCAGGAATCGATGGTGTTTTTTGGGATATAAACTGTTTTATTCTGCAATGTGGCACACAAACAAATTATGAAATATAAAGCCTTTCAAAACATGCCAATAGAGATATTTCGGAAAGTGAAACACATTTGATTTTCAGAGTAAAAACATTATTTAAAGAAATGGGCACTTGGGTAAAACACTCGTTTTCTATAACCATATCAGCTGATTGTAAATAGGGGGAATTAATACTAGAAATAAATAATGGAAACGAAAAATTTGAGTGTCATGGTCTAATTTGTTTACAGCTTCTCATCGTGGCTTAATAAGGGGCAATTTCCTGTTTAGAAGAAACATTTGCTTAGTACAAAAACATTTGCTTTGCAAAAAATTGGTAAGCAGTTAAAAACGAATTATGTCTTACAATGAACACAAGTTCACATACGTTTTTAACTGCTATTCCATTTTTGCAAAGCTAGTAAATTTTGTATGCAGTAAAATGTTCTGCTATGAAATCGTCTATTTGAATGAATAATGCAAACATCCTGGGGCAACTTGAAGTCTTATGTTTTCTTTATTTTTCCCCTTGTGTTTTCCTGAAGTGTGATGCACCCCAAACAGTGCCCTCTTTCTGTGATTTACTGCAATGAAATCTTCAAAGTTGAAAAAGGCTACATTTTATTGGTTTTACATCAACACGAACAATAGTAATGTCTCAATAAACAAGTAATCCATCATATGCAGCAAAGACTAGGCATAAAGTTGTTTAGCAGTCATGGGCTCACGAAAAAAGTTCTTGCGCCAATCTATGCCATAAGTGTCATGTGACCAGGGGCCAATTCTGTGATAATTAAATTTTTGCTTTGTAATATCGTTTACCAGTGAAAATTGTATCTCAAATTGTGCTTTAGAAACAGCAGAATATTAATGAACATCGCACACGATTTTGGCCGGTCACCCATTTTGGCAATATAAAGCAAATAAATCCTGTACTGGTACTTTTAATAAGCAAATGTTTGGAATTGGCCCCAGGTGTCTAATGAGTATTTATGAAAGGAAACTCGGATTATTTTAATTATTCATGCATAGTCTTGGAATAAGCAAAAGTATGAAACTTTCATCATAAAAGAAGTGCTTATCCATAGTGACCAGTATTCAGATTGACTAGTTTCAATGTTGCTTGGCAGTGGGTCTTGATGGCAGGAGCTATTGAGTGACGTCACTTAAGGAGATCAAAAAAAACCAAGGTTGTATTGAATCAAGAAAACTGGCCATATTGGAACATTTGTCATGGTGTCTTCGTAATTTGAGCCAGAGAACCAATGATTGCAGAATCTCTAGTACATCCTTGTTGCTTAGCAACTGTATTTTCCTTAGCAACAAAGCCCAGCAGCCGATTTCACGAAACTTACGCAGTTGCGTAAGCCCACGTGCACAATGTTTTATTGCGTAAGTCGCGCAACAATTTAGCGACGATAACACGCAAGCTGTGGGGCTTGCGCAAGCTGCGCACTCTTTCGTGAAATCGGCTGCAACATGAATATTTATTTCAAACAAATCTAAACCGGAAAGACCAAATGCCTGCAGGTTATACTTGGATAAGGTTCTCCATGGGGTACTATTCCAAAATGGGCCATTATCAATGTAGGTTTTGATAACAAATACAATTAAGTGACGTCACTAAAGTAAAATAAAAGGCCGTTGCCTATACGTTGCATGACATCGAGAAACCTGGTGATGTCAAAAACTTATTTCAGATCAACTAGCAGCAGACCACCGCCCAAGCATTTTCTGCTAAACGACGTTATGAAATTGGCCCCAGGCTGGAGTCTATAGTGTAATCCGAGCAACATTTGGTGAGCCCGCCCTCTTGTGATTATTCTATTGTTCCTGCGGTGTATTTCTATTGTGACGTCATGTAAATACCTTGGAGATACACCGCAGTTTTCTTTCGTCGGATTAGTCTATAGGATCCCTGGCCCTGTGAATGTGGGAAGTTGTATATCGGCGAGACTGGAAGGGACCTATACCCACCAGACTCGAAGAACAGAGAAGACTATGACAAATCAGCCATTGTCAAGCACTCCGTACAGTACAGCGAGGACATATCATCAACTGGGAAACCGCACAACTGATAGCGCCCATCGACAGATGGCACCCAAGACGCATCGGGGAAGCCATCGAAATACACAAGCACGACACAGTACCTCAATACATTGGCTTCAACATCAGCAATATCTGGCACTCTCCATTAACCAACCAGATCGATGGATCACCTACACCCTAGGTCCTCCCCCCACGACAGCCACTGCATGCCACAATGACACGTACCAGTGAGCACACCACGGCCAGGCACAGAATTAAGAGCATAACCACGCCTCCTCAACCGTACCCAAGCCATTCAGCTTGAGTGAACACATTGTACACTGAATGCCCGCAACCGTACTTATGGGTGCACCCAAGTAAACAGGCCGAGGTCCGTGCGCGAGCTCATGAATATTTTGTATGCCCTCAAGATCTTCTTTATTGGGGAGAGTTGCGAGCTGAATGAGGGTGGTCTTGTGTATAATATGACCATCGTCGCGATGTTGGGTATTTTTTTCTTGCAACCATAAACATTGTAGGCACTGTAGCTCCTAAAAGTGGCCCTATTTTGCTAGTAGCGTATGTGCCTTTGTTCCAAAATGGATGCTGGTCTGATTAGCAAGTTTCACTGCTGCAGGGGTTGTTTTGTTTCAAGTGGAAATTAGTTAATATAAAATTGACGGATTACCCCCATGAAATTGAACAGAATTGAAAAGATGAGACTTCAGTGAGTATTCCGGGGGCAATTTCATAAAGCTGTTTAGCAAAAATATTTGCTTAAATCAAAAATTTGTTTGCTTTATATATATGGGTTATAAAAATGGTTTAATTTCTTTTAAATACATTATTAGGGGTCGTTTAAAGTTGTCAACATTTTCAGTTCTACAAATAGTCGAAGACGGCCTGTGCGCTGTAAAATGTTGACATTTCATGCTAGGGCTATGCCTACTATATACCGACACAAACAAAATTTTATTATAAAGTATGCCTATGGGGATCGAACTGTGACCATGGTGACTGCCCCCAATTACCAAGTTTGCAAACGTGGCATTTAATCTCTGATCGTGTCTCAGCTCACAGTCACAGCCATGTAAACGAAACTTGAGTTTTGACATTGAATTAATTAATCGCGATCCCAAAAGAAAAAGGAGGCGGGGCTGCCAGGGAGTCTCGGAGAGCGAAATCTGTCGATTCCAAGTCGTTGGAATGGAAAACAAAAGATCGTTCGACCGGCTGACGTCATTCCGCCCGCGCACGTAGGTACGTGGCCCGCACCCGGCCCTGTCCGTCTTCAAGGAAGTAACAAAGGGACTGTTAACCAGTCTACTCCCATAATTCCTCGCGAAAAGTATAGAAAGTCCACACTTTTTACTAGGCGTGCTCATGGAGTTCAACAAAAAGCAAAGAGAGGGTAAAGTTATCTTCACAAATTAACTAGTTTATTTGGATTTAATAGATTTAACCTAGCCCAGGAATGAAGTCTTCATGAAGCCAACGTTATACAGAGTTTTGAACGCCGAGTATAATTTTGCCAAGGAGATGGCATTCTCGCATCACGCGTTGTCAAGCAAAAGAAAGTCGCGTTCGTCGCGCACGCGTCTTCGGCGGTAGGAAAATCGAATGTTGTTCTTACAATGTGACACTTTCGTTCATTGCTTATGCAGTGTTGCACGTGTTTGATTTGTTCCTAAGAAATCTTCTACAAAGTACTAGAATGCGAATTTTTCTGACAATTGCGATATTTTTGGGAGCTTCGGTCATCAAGACTGCAAGGTGGGTTCTGGTTTATATTTTTAACATATTTTTCCTTGCATTATTTTCATTAGGCCTAGGTCTACCATGATTACTAGTTAGGTTAACATGGTTAAATTAACTTTAACCTTCAGGCAAGTTAGGTTGGCAGATTCATCAAATTTTCCTACTGAGGATTGTTAAATGTTGATGACTTGTCCCAACCACCAAGTTAACATTAATACTGGGTCTAGGCCCAGTAAGTTTTTGTTTTACTATTTTCTATATAGGCCTAGGCCTAAAATAATTCAGTTAGACCTGAACAACCAAGTTTCCAAATAAAACAAAAAGGCCTAAATATTTTAGCGACAGCCAATCCTTTGTAATGACAATTGTATCTTTCTTCTTTGCAGTTCCCAGACCCTGAGCACCATCTCGGGTCCCTTCCAGGGCAATCCTGCCATCTCTGCCCCGACTAGTGGTGACTGCCTCTCAACTGTTGATTGGCATGATATCATCTTCATCACTGCAGTCCCGATAGCTGCTGGCTTTGGACTGCTGCTGCTTGCTGCCTTTCTCAAAGATCTCAGACAGGCTTGCAAGGTAGGCCGACAAGTCAACAAGTTTGTAAACTCACTGGCATTAAACAAATTCAACTTGGCTTTTTTATAGTCAGGATTCATTATATTTAGTAATAGTAATATGATTTTTCCATATATCTTTCCTTCAAACAGAGCAATGCAGCTCCTGGGTCCATCAGAGATAATCGGGCTGAAAATGAATGCACCTATATCATAGACATAAACTACGGCGGCCGTTCAAAATGGGGTTCATTCCTGCGTTGGTGTGTCTGGCACAAATCATGTCGCAGAATCGGAAGCACGTGTTTTGTGAGACTCCAAGGAACTATTGGCTTCAGTGACTGGTAAGTTGATCAAGAAACTATTACATTCATTAAAAACAGATTACATGTTTGCACAACTTTTAAAAACAGGAACAACAGCATTACATAACTAAAGAATCATGTCGATAAACTGCTTCGTAGAAATTTCAATCACATAGATGCAGTAATACTTCAGAAAAACTGAAAAATCCATGCAAGTTTTTGTTGTGGTTGCGTACCATTGCTATACATGTATCAACACTTTTAGTCCGATTTTTCTTGTCATAATTTTGGTTAACCTGCAAATGTTGTATTGGGGCTTTAAGAGGACCCTGTGATTTTGTTAAGGTGATAATTGTATTTCGTTATTGTTCGTCCTCTAGGATGATTTTTCGTCTGTTTCATGGACTGAATTCGGAACAGCAAACCCTAACAACACCTCAGTCCATCGGGGAAATTGTAACCGCGCAGGTACGCTTGGTGAAGATGCATCGACCGATTTTTGGATACCGCTTCCATACCAGTATTGGAGCCCGTCTGCGAGGAATCATCAACAGGGCATGTGATACGTAAGTTTAGCTTCAATTTTTTCGTTTCTCCTATCTTGAACTAGGATTTCACAATCTCGTGGTTTTGACCTATAAATGGTATATTTGTCTACTTTTACTTGTGAAATAACGTGTGGGGGTTTTTCCTGAATGGTTGGCCTTGTTTAGTATATATACGCCAATCTGAGAGCTGAAGTCATGTTCCGTGTACGTCTGCCATAACTGGGAGCCATCCAGTGCCATGAACTGTGGGTTTTGTGTTGATGATAAGCTTTTACATTATGTTGTCACTTTGAACAATTTTGTGCGTTTATTTGCTTGCGAAGCCTATACGCGTACGGTTTGTGCGCTGTTCGATTTAACAACAACACAGAGCACCAAGTTCATGGCAGTGGATTCGTCTATACATGACTCTGAAATGACGTCACTTCCTACAAATTGTCACGTGCCTAAGGATCTTGAGTGTAATAGGCTGCGATGTATTTCGAACAAATTTCAAGCAAGATGCTCGTACTTGAATGCGTTATAGTACCATTTTCCCCGATACAAAGATGGCATCTGTGAGAGTGGTCAATAGACACCGTATCGAATAGCGGCCACCTTGTGGGGTAACTTTTTATATTTAAATTGAAAAGTTGATATAAAATTACAGATTTATAAGAAGTACAGATTTAATAAAAAAAACTTCAAATTTTGAAGCGAGAAAGATTAAAGATTTTCCTAGAAAATACTTATAAAAATGTTCAGACAGTCTCATGTGTTTTGTGCTCAAAATCTGATCAAGCCATTACTATAACTACTTAATTCTTTCCTTTAAATTTAGTCAATAATGTAAACACAAAATGTGCAACCATTCACGTCCTCAAGCAACAAAGAAACTGCCCTATACAAGATGGCAGCTATTCGATACGGTCTACATGTATATGGTGGTTCCGTACAAGATGTGAATTGCTGTAATTTTGACATTGTCCCTGATGGCACTCTGTGAATTTTCGAAATATTGAATGATTACCTTTATGAACATTTTAAGAAAACTTATTCAGATGTTTTCGATCTAACTTAACAAAAAAACGAGAAAAAACCCAACACATTTATATGTACCACCATCAAAAATGTTTGTTAATGTCTTATTTAAATCTTTTTAAGAAGTCTTATAGCAATATTTGATGCAAGCCATCTGATCTAATGACTATTGTCTATAAGACCAAACATGATAAACATAATATTGAGGGTATTATGATAAGCATAATACCCACGTAAGTTGAGCATTATAGTTTTATATTTTGCACTTTGCACTCTAGTTTTACAGTTTATTAGTGCTACGGCTCCCATTGCTTATATCTCATGATAATCATCAGCCCAGTTGCTGCTGAAGAGTAATGGTTTTTAATAATACATTGTAATTCAATATTTTTTTCCAAGGCTGTACCTTTCAGAAATATGCAATAATTACATTTGTGAACATTTTAAAAACCATGACTTGATAATTTTGTCTATTTTTTTCTTGACATACTATAGTGAGATCCACAATATTGATGTCAAGGATACGAAGACCAAGGAGCATTACAGCATCCATTACAGCAAGTACTGTGGTCCAAGCAGCGACGGCCTCTCATGTAATGATAACGGAATCGCCACCAAGCTGCCACCGTTCCTGTTGCCGAAACCACCAAAAGCCAAGGCCAACTACATCTCCCACTTTTTCAAGAACGCACATACGTTCACATCTACATTTATGCCTCGATATGAGGGCAACTTGACCGGTGTACGGCACGTCACCTGTCTGTTTGCCTGCGTGAGTTACCCCATGCTTGCAGTGCAGTGGATATCAAAGCCACTGTTGGCTCCATCCCTTTGGGAGTCTGTGGTGCTCAGCCCCATGGACTATGACATCACCTTGGGGATGGTCATCAAGGCAGCAGGAGTCAGTGCTGTACTCCTGCCCGTCTTCATCGCCACTGAAGTCTTGGGACGCGTCACTCCGACGATATACTCTTTATACAGACATACTCCTCTGGGACAGCCTGCTAAATGCAACGTCTTAAATAACAACTCTAATACTCTTACAGTAATTGAAATGCATTCCGATGAGGAGCAACCATCAACTAGTCAGGTTTTACCCGTTACGACTGATTATAATCCAATTCTTTCCACAGATTCTATAGTCATTGAAATGCCATCAGACGAGGAGCAATTATCAACTAGTCAGGTTTTACCCGTTACAACTAATTCGAATGCAATTATTTCTACAGATTCTAAGTTTTTATCCGGCTCTTCACATCAAACCATTGTTAACAAACCTGAGATTTTTCAAATTCCAGATCAGATCCCTATTCCAGCAAAGTCAGCCACCGAAGCCAAAGCTGGCAGCAGACTCTGCCTTGCACTTGTTGTTTGCTTTGGTCACATCCTCCTGATTGCGTCCTGTGTCCTGGCTGTTCTGTGGTCTGTTTACTCCGTCCATGGCTTCAGTTGGAGTGCCTTCTGGGAATGGGCTGCCACTTCCATCATCTCGGTGCTCATCCAGGCTGTCATCATAGACACACTTAAGGCCATCATTGTAACTTGTTTGAAGGGGCATCGCAACAAAAGGTCTACATCTGTACCTCATGCACTCATCCATTAAATTTGAACATTTCAGTTTTAAATCAGTGGCAGAATGATAGCTCATCTGGAAAAGGAGTTTTGGGATGAAGGTCATGTGACAGAAACATGCCAGGATCTTGTATATAGTTGTAAATATTGTGAATTTTGTAAATATTGTAAATATTGTATATATTGTTTTGTTGAGAAAAAACATACAAAATATAAAAAAGGGGGTTGTGTTAAAACAAAATCACACCAACAGTTTAATCCTGCAGGATCCAAAACAGTGGAAAGGTAATCATTGATATTCCCAAAGTACGAAGACCTATTTTTATTCAGTGCACAATGTTGATCGTCAACTTCAAATCATGGTGAAAGGAATTTTTCTTTACAAATTCAGTATGTAATCGTCATCAGTAAATAACAATAATTTGGAATTCCAACTAGGCATGCACAACATGGAAGTTTTGACAATTTCACCAAATCCAAAATAATCCGCAGTCAACACCAGCAGAATGACACCTCAGTTGCTGAACACTTTAACTGTACTAATCACTTCATTTCTGACATGTCCATACAGAGCCCGAGGCTCTTGGTCGCCACCCAGACCCTGTTCGACTCAGCAGAGAGAAACTTTGGATTAAACGACTCGGCAGCATCCAGCCACATTGTCTCAACATCTAGGAGGAAAATGATTAATGTTTTCATTTTCTTCCTCCCATTTCAACCAACTTCCTTGATTATTTTTAACCCAAATATTCCTCATTTCTGTCTGCCCTTTGATACCCTATTTCCCCTTTCTTTCCATCCCCTCCCCAACTAACGTCACCCCATTTCCTCAACCCAAACCCCCTCATTTCCCCAACCCAAACCCCCTCATTTCCCCAACCCCCCTCTTCCAGTCCTGCTTCCCCCTAGTCCAATTGCCTCTAATGCTCACAGGCTCTTTTTTTTAAAAGAAACTTCAGCCTAGTCAACTTACCACCAATGTTAGTCTTGGATGTACTGGGAACATTACAATAATTTTTCACTTAGACTTCCGATAAACTGCTAAGACTTTGTGTTGTAAGTACACAAATTTAGCAGTTTTATACCATTTAACGTGGAATTGTTAACATCCATGCATTTAATGTGTCATAAATACCTGAATTTAATGTCAAAAACCATATTTTTGCTTCTCAGCTTGTCAAAGAATTATGTTTACTGGTCGCCACTTATTCTTCTTAATATGACTCAGGAATCACCAAAAAGTGCTAATAGTTTAAAGAGAAGTTTATTTACAAGTGATAACCATTAAACAATTTCCTTGAAAATACTTCAACTTTTTCTGCCAAATCCCACAGGGCGCTTTCACAGGAGGTAAAAAAGTCACGGGTCACTATTGCTCGTCTTCCACAACGGGAGAGGACAATAGAGCCAAGAGCCTTTCAGCTTGCAGCCACGTGCATTTCCCCACGTGGCTCTATTGTTATCTGCCATTCTAGAAGACAAGCAATATAGTGACTGTGACCTTTTGACCCCCTGTGAAAGCGCCCAATAGACTTAACAAGTCATCTCAGTGGCGACCAATGAATGGAATTCATGCCGCAACTTGCTTACACAATCTTTTTTTCCCTCAACAGGAACAGGAAACATAGAAGTCTTCTGATGATCATGGTTCACTTTTTAAATACGGAATGCCTAATAAAATTGTGCAAAATACAGCGATTTGAAGATAATTATACGCTTTATTGTATTAAAACTGAACAACAATGAGATATGCAGAAAATCTCAATTATTGCTCATTTGATCAAGTCATGTGACCATGGATGAAAACTAATGGGGTATTTTTTAACGAAGAAGAATAAAAATGTACATTATTGTTGTGAAGTTGGATGGCAAGATTATCAACCGTGTTGCCAGGAATCGATGGTGTTTTTTGGGATATAAACTGTTTTATTCTGCAATGTGGCACACAAACAAATTATGAAATATAAAGCCTTTCAAAACATGCCAATAGAGATATTTCGGAAAGTGAAACACATTTGATTTTCAGAGTAAAAACATTATTTAAAGAAATGGGCACTTGGGTAAAACACTCGTTTTCTATAACCATATCAGCTGATTGTAAATAGGGGGAATTAATACTAGAAATAAATAATGGAAACGAAAAATTTGAGTGTCATGGTCTAATTTGTTTACAGCTTCTCATCGTGGCTTAATAAGGGGCAATTTCCTGTTTAGAAGAAAAATTTGCTTAGTACAAAAACATTTGCTTTGCAAAAAAATGGTAAGCAGTTAAAAACGAATTATGTCTTACAATGAACACAAGTTCACATACGTTTTTAACTGCTATTCCATTTTTGCAAAGCTAGTAAATTTTGTATGCAGTAAAATGTTCTGCTATGAAATCGTCAATTTGAATGAATAATGCAAACATCCTGGGGCAACTTGAAGTCTTATGTTTTCTTTATTTTTCCCCTTGTGTTTTCCTGAAGTGTGATGCACCCCAAACAGTGCCCTCTTTCTGTGATTTACTGCAATGAAATCTTCAAAGTTGAAAAAGGCTACATTTTATTGGTTTTACATCAACACGAACAATAGTAATGTCTCAATAAACAAGTAATCCATCATATGCAGCAAAGACTAGGCATAAAGTTGTTTAGCAGTCATGGGCTCACGAAAAAAGTTCTTGCGCCAATCTATGCCATAAGTGTCATGTGACCAGGGGCCAATTCTGTGATAATTAAATTTTTCCTTTGTAATATCGTTTACCAGTGAAAATTGTATCTCAAATTGTGCTTTAGAAACAGCAGAATATTAATGAACATCGCACACGATTTTGGCCGGTCACCCATTTTGGCAATATAAAGCAAATAAATCCTGTACTGGTACTTTTAATAAGCAAATGTTTGGAATTGGCCCCAGGTGTCTAATGAGTATTTATGAAAGGAAACTCGGATTATTTTAATTATTCATGCATAGTCTTGGAATAAGCAAAAGTATGAAACTTTCATCATAAAAGAAGTGCTTATCCATAGTGACCAGTATTCAGATTGACTAGTTTCAATGTTGCTTGGCAGTGGGTCTTGATGGCAGGAGCTATTGAGTGACGTCACTTAAGGAGATCAAAAAAAACCAAGGTTGTATTGAATCAAGAAAACTGGCCATATTGGAACATTTGTCATGGTGTCTTCGTAATTTGAGCCAGAGAACCAATGATTGCAGAATCTCTAGTACATCCTTGTTGCTTAGCAACTGTATTTTCCTTAGCAACAAAGCCCAGCAGCCGATTTCACGAAACTTACGCAGTTGCGTAAGCCCACGTGCGCAATGTTTTATTGCGTAAGTCGCGCAACAATTTAGCGACGATAACACGCAAGCTGTGGGGCTTGCGCAAGCTGCGCACTCTTTCGTGAAATCGGCTGCAACATGAATATTTATTTCAAACAAATCTAAACCGGAAAGACCAAATGCCTGCAGGTTATACTTGGATAAGGTTCTTCATGGGGTACTATTCCAAAATGGGCCATTATCAATGTAGGTTTTGATAACAAATACAATTAAGTGACGTCACTAAAGTAAAATAAAAGGCCGTTGCCTATACGTTGCATGACATCGAGAAACCTGGTGATGTCAAAAACTTATTTCAGATCAACTAGCAGCAGACCACCGCCCAAGCATTTTCTGCTAAACGACGTTATGAAATTGGCCCCAGGCTGGAGTCTATAGTGTAATCCGAGCAACATTTGGTGAGCCCGCCCTCTTGTGATTATTCCATTGTTCCTGCGGTGTATTTCTATTGTGACGTCATGTAAATACCTTGGAGATACACCGCAGTTTTCTTTCGTCGGATTAGTCTATAGGATCCCTGGCCCTGTGAATGTGGGAAGTTGTATATCGGCGAGACTGGAAGGGACCTATACCCACCAGACTCGAAGAACAGAGAAGACTATGACAAATCAGCCATTGTCAAGCACTCCGTACAGTACAGCGAGGACATATCATCAACTGGGAAACCGCACAACTGATAGCGCCCATCGACAGATGGCACCCAAGACGCATCGGGGAAGCCATCGAAATACACAAGCACGACACAGTACCTCAATACATTGGCTTCAACATCAGCAATATCTGGCACTCTCCATTAACCAACCAGATCGATGGATCACCTACACCCTAGGTCCTCCCCCCACGACAGCCACTGCATGCCACAATGACACGTACCAGTGAGCACACCACGGCCAGGCACAGAATTAAGAGCATAACCACGCCTCCTCAACCGTACCCAAGCCATTCAGCTTGAGTGAACACATTGTACACTGAATGCCCGCAACCGTACTTATGGGTGCACCCAAGTAAACAGGCCGAGGTCCGTGCGCGAGCTCATGAATATTTTGTATGCCCTCAAGATCTTCTTTATTGGGGAGAGTTGCGAGCTGAATGAGGGTGGTCTTGTGTATAATATGACCATCGTCGCGATGTTGGGTATTTTTTCTTGCAACCATAAACATTGTAGGCACTGTAGCTCCTAAAAGTGGCCCCATTTTGCTAGTAGCGTATGTGCCTTTGTTCCAAAATGGATGCTGGTCTGATTAGCAAGTTTCACTGCTGCAGGGGTTGTTTTGTTTCAAGTGGAAATTAGTGAATAAAAGTGACGGATTACCCCCATGAAATTGAACAGAATTGAAAAGATGAGACTTCAGTGAGTATTCCGGGGGCAATTTCATAAAGCTGTTTAGCAAAAATATTTGCTTAAATCAACAATTTGTTTGCTTTATATATATGGGTTATAAAAATGGTTTAATTTCTTTTAAATACATTATTAGGGGTCGTTTAAAGTTGTCAACATTTTCAGTTCTACAAATAGTCGAAGACGGCCTGTGCGCTGTAAAATGTTGACATTTCATGCTAGGGCTATGCCTACTATATACCGACACAAACAAAATTTTATTATAAAGTATGCCTATGGGGATCGAACTGTGACCATGGTGACTGCCCCCAATTACCAAGTTTGCAAACGTGGCATTTAATCTCTGATCGTGTCTCAGCTCACAGTCACAGCCATGTAAACGAAACTTGAGTTTTGACATTGAATTAATTAATCGCGATCCCAAAAGAAAAAGGAGGCGGGGCTGCCAGGGAGTCTCGGAGAGCGAAATCTGTCGATTCCAAGTCGTTGGAATGGAAAACAAAAGATCGTTCGACCGGCTGACGTCATTCCGCCCGCGCACGTAGGTACGTGGCCCGCACCCGGCCCTGTCCGTCTTCAAGGAAGTAACAAAGGGACTGTTAACCAGTCTACTCCCATAATTCCTCGCGAAAAGTATAGAAAGTCCACACTTTTTACTAGGCGTGCTCATGGAGTTCAACAAAAAGCAAAGAGAGGGTAAAGTTATCTTCACAAATTAACTAGTTTATTTGGATTTAATAGATTTAACCTAGCCCAGGAATGAAGTCTTCATGAAGCCAACGTTATACAGAGTTTTGAACGCCGAGTATAATTTTGCCAAGGAGATGGCATTCTCGCATCACGCGTTGTCAAGCAAAAGAAAGTCGCGTTCGTCGCGCACGCGTCTTCGGCGGTAGGAAAATCGAATGTTGTTCTTACAATGTGACACTTTCGTTCATTGCTTATGCAGTGTTGCACGTGTTTGATTTGTTCCTAAGAAATCTTCTACAAAGTACTAGAATGCGAATTTTTCTGACAATTGCGATATTTTTGGGAGCTTCGGTCATCAAGACTGCAAGGTGGGTTCTGGTTTATATTTTTAACATATTTTTCCTTGCATTATTTTCATTAGGCCTAGGTCTACCATGATTACTAGTTAGGTTAACATGGTTAAATTAACTTTAACCTTCAGGCAAGTTAGGTTGGCAGATTCATCAAATTTTCCTACTGAGGATTGTTAAATGTTGATGACTTGTCCCAACCACCAAGTTAACATTAATACTGGGTCTAGGCCCAGTAAGTTTTTGTTTTACTATTTTCTATATAGGCCTAGGCCTAAAATAATTCAGTTAGACCTGAACAACCAAGTTTCCAAATAAAACAAAAAGGCCTAAATATTTTAGCGACAGCCAATCCTTTGTAATGACAATTGTATCTTTCTTCTTTGCAGTTCCCAGACCCTGAGCACCATCTCGGGTCCCTTCCAGGGCAATCCTGCCATCTCTGCCCCGACTAGTGGTGACTGCCTCTCAACTGTTGATTGGCATGATATCATCTTCATCACTGCAGTCCCGATAGCTGCTGGCTTTGGACTGCTGCTGCTTGCTGCCTTTCTCAAAGATCTCAGACAGGCTTGCAAGGTAGGCCGACAAGTCAACAAGTTTGTAAACTCACTGGCATTAAACAAATTCAACTTGGCTTTTTTATAGTCAGGATTCATTATATTTAGTAATAGTAATATGATTTTTCCATATATCTTTCCTTCAAACAGAGCAATGCAGCTCCTGGGTCCATCAGAGATAATCGGGCTGAAAATGAATGCACCTATATCATAGACATAAACTACGGCGGCCGTTCAAAATGGGGTTCATTCCTGCGTTGGTGTGTCTGGCACAAATCATGTCGCAGAATCGGAAGCACGTGTTTTGTGAGACTCCAAGGAACTATTGGCTTCAGTGACTGGTAAGTTGATCAAGAAACTATTACATTCATTAAAAACAGATTACATGTTTGCACAACTTTTAAAAACAGGAACAACAGCATTACATAACTAAAGAATCATGTCGATAAACTGCTTCGTAGAAATTTCAATCACATAGATGCAGTAATACTTCAGAAAAACTGAAAAATCCATGCAAGTTTTTGTTGTGGTTGCGTACCATTGCTATACATGTATCAACACTTTTAGTCCGATTTTTCTTGTCATAATTTTGGTTAACCTGCAAATGTTGTATTGGGGCTTTAAGAGGACCCTGTGATTTTGTTAAGGTGATAATTGTATTTCGTTATTGTTCGTCCTCTAGGATGATTTTTCGTCTGTTTCATGGACTGAATTCGGAACAGCAAACCCTAACAACACCTCAGTCCATCGGGGAAATTGTAACCGCGCAGGTACGCTTGGTGAAGATGCATCGACCGATTTTTGGATACCGCTTCCATACCAGTATTGGAGCCCGTCTGCGAGGAATCATCAACAGGGCATGTGATACGTAAGTTTAGCTTCAATTTTTTCGTTTCTCCTATCTTGAACTAGGATTTCACAATCTCGTGGTTTTGACCTATAAATGGTATATTTGTCTACTTTTACTTGTGAAATAACGTGTGGGGGTTTTTCCTGAATGGTTGGCCTTGTTTAGTATATATACGCCAATCTGAGAGCTGAAGTCATGTTCCGTGTACGTCTGCCATAACTGGGAGCCATCCAGTGCCATGAACTGTGGGTTTTGTGTTGATGATAAGCTTTTACATTATGTTGTCACTTTGAACAATTTTGTGCGTTTATTTGCTTGCGAAGCCTATACGCGTACGGTTTGTGCGCTGTTCGATTTAACAACAACACAGAGCACCAAGTTCATGGCAGTGGATTCGTCTATACATGACTCTGAAATGACGTCACTTCCTACAAATTGTCACGTGCCTAAGGATCTTGAGTGTAATAGGCTGCGATGTATTTCGAACAAATTTCAAGCAAGATGCTCGTACTTGAATGCGTTATAGTACCATTTTCCCCGATACAAAGATGGCATCTGTGAGAGTGGTCAATAGACACCGTATCGAATAGCGGCCACCTTGTGGGGTAACTTTTTATATTTAAATTGAAAAGTTGATATAAAATTACAGATTTATAAGAAGTACAGATTTAATAAAAAAAAACTCAAATTTTGAAGCGGGAAAGATTTAAGATTTTCCTAGAAAATACTTATAAAAATGTTCAGACAGTCTCATGTGTTTTGTGCTCAAAATCTGATAAAGCCATTACTATAACTACTTAATTCTTTCCTTTAAATTTAGTCAATAATGTAAACACAAAATGTGCAACCATTCACGTCCTCAAGCAACAAAGAAACTGCCCTATACAAGATGGCAGCTATTCGATACGGTCTACATGTATATGGTGGTTCCGTACAAGATGTGAATTGCTGTAATTTTGACATTGTCCCTGATGGCACTCTGTGAATTTGCGAAATATTGAATGATTACCTTTATGAACATTTTCAGAAAACTTATTCAGATGTTTTCGATCTAACTTAACAAAAAAACGAGAAAAAACCCAACACATTTATATGTACCACCATCAAAAATGTTTGTTAATGTCTTATTTAAATCTTTTTAAGAAGTCTTATAGCAATATTTGATGCCATGTAAGCCATCTGATCTAATGACTATTGTCTATAAGACCAAACATGATCAACATAATATTGAGGGTATTATGATAAGCATAATACCCACGTAAGTTGAGCATTATAGTTTTATATTTTGCACTTTGCACTCTAGTTTTACAGTTTATTAGTGCTACGGCTCCCATTGCTTATATCTCATGATAATCATCAGCCCAGTTGCTGCTGAAGAGTAATGGTTTTTAATAATACATTGTAATTCAATATTTTTTTCCAAGGCTGTACCTTTCAGAAATATTCAATAATTACATTTGTGAACATTTTAAAAACCATGACTTGATAATTTTGTCTATTTTTTTCTTGACATACTATAGTGAGATCCACAATATTGATGTCAAGGATACGAAGACCAAGGAGCATTACAGCATCCATTACAGCAAGTACTGTGGTCCAAGCAGCGACGGCCTCTCATGTAATGATAACGGAATCGCCACCAAGCTGCCACCGTTCCTGTTGCCGAAACCACCAAAAGCCAAGGCCAACTACATCTCCCACTTTTTCAAGAACGCACATACGTTCACATCTACATTTATGCCTCGATATGAGGGCAACTTGACCGGTGTACGGCACGTCACCTGTCTGTTTGCCTGCATGAGTTACCCCATGCTTGCAGTGCAGTGGATATCAAAGCCACTGTTGGCTCCATCCCTTTGGGAGTCTGTGGTGCTCAGCCCCATGGACTATGACATCACCTTGGGGATGGTCATCAAGGCAGCAGGAGTCAGTGCTGTACTCCTGCCCGTCTTCATCGCCACTGAAGTCTTGGGACGCGTCACTCCGACGATATACTCTTTATACAGACATACTCCTCTGGGACAGCCTGCTAAATGCAACGTCTTAAATAACAACTCTAATACTCTTACAGTAATTGAAATGCATTCCGATGAGGAGCAACCATCAACTAGTCAGGTTTTACCCGTTACGACTGATTATAATCCAATTCTTTCCACAGATTCTATAGTCATTGAAATGCCATCAGACGAGGAGCAATTATCAACTAGTCAGGTTTTACCCGTTACAACTAATTCGAATGCAATTATTTCTACAGATTCTAAGTTTTTATCCGGCTCTTCACATCAAACCATTGTTAACAAACCTGAGATTTTTCAAATTCCAGATCAGATCCCTATTCCAGCAAAGTCAGCCACCGAAGCCAAAGCTGGCAGCAGACTCTGCCTTGCACTTGTTGTTTGCTTTGGTCACATCCTCCTGATTGCGTCCTGTGTCCTGGCTGTTCTGTGGTCTGTTTACTCCGTCCATGGCTTCAGTTGGAGAGCCTTCTGGGAATGGGCTGCCACTTCCATCATCTCGGTGCTCATCCAGGCTGTCATCATAGACACACTTAAGGCCATCATTGTAACTTGTTTGAAGGGGCATCGCAACAAAAGGTCTACATCTGTACCTCATGCACTCATCCATTAAATTTGAACATTTCAGTTTTAAATCAGTGGCAGAATGATAGCTCATCTGGAAAAGGAGTTTTGGGATGAAGGTCATGTGACAGAAACATGCCAGGATCTTGTATATAGTTGTAAATATTGTGAATTTTGTAAATATTGTAAATATTGTATATATTGTTTTGTTGAGAAAAAACATACAAAATATAAAAAAGGGGGTTGTGTTAAAACAAAATCACACCAACAGTTTAATCCTGCAGGATCCAAAACAGTGGAAAGGTAATCATTGATATTCCCAAAGTACGAAGACCTATTTTTATTCAGTGCACAATGTTGATCGTCAACTTCAAATCATGGTGAAAGGAATTTTTCTTTACAAATTCAGTATGTAATCGTCATCAGTAAATAACAATAATTTGGAATTCCAACTAGGCATGCACAACATGGAAGTTTTGACAATTTCACCAAATCCAAAATAATCCGCAGTCAACACCAGCAGAATGACACCTCAGTTGCTGAACACTTTAACTGTACTAATCACTTCATTTCTGACATGTCCATACAGAGCTCGAGGCTCTTGGTCGCCACCCAGACCCTGTTCGACACAGCAGAGAGAAACTTTGGATTAAACGACTCGGCAGCATCCAGCCACATTGTCTCAACATCTAGGAGGAAAATGATTAATGTTTTCATTTTCTTCCTCCCATTTCAACCAACTTCCTTGATTATTTTTAACCCAAATATTCCTCATTTCTGTCTGCCCTTTTATACCCTATTTCCCCTTTCTTTCCATCCCCTCCCCAACTAACGTCACCCCATTTCCTCAACCCAAACCCCCTCATTTCCCCAACCCAAACCCCCTCATTTCCCCAACCCCCCTCTTCCAGTCCTGCTTCCCCCTAGTCCAATTGCCTCTAATGCTCACAGGCTCTTTTTTTTAAAAGAAACTTCAGCCTAGTCAACTTACCACCAATGTTAGTCTTGGATGTACTGGGAACATTACAATAATTTTTCACTTAGACTTCCGATAAACTGCTAAGACTTTGTGTTGTAAGTACACAAATTTAGCAGTTTTATACCATTTAACGTGGAATTGTTAACATCCATGCATTTAATGTGTCATAAATACCTGAATTTAATGTCAAAAACCATATTTTTGCTTCTCAGCTTGTCAAAGAATTATGTTTACTGGTCGCCACTTATTCTTCTTAATATGACTCAGGAATCACCAAAAAGTGCTAATAGTTTAAAGAGAAGTTTATTTACAAGTGATAACCATTAAACAATTTCCTTGAAAATACTTCAACTTTTTCTGCCAAATCCCACAGGGCGCTTTCACAGGAGGTCAAAAGGTCACGGGTCACTATTGCTCGTCTTCCACAACGGGAGAGGACAATAGAGCCAAGAGCCTTTCAGCTTGCAGCCACGTGCATTTCCCCACG
The DNA here is from genome assembly GCA_037783545.1 of Henricia sp. BOLD:AAB3569. Taxonomy (NCBI): domain Eukaryota; kingdom Metazoa; phylum Echinodermata; class Asteroidea; order Spinulosida; family Echinasteridae; genus Henricia; species Henricia sp. BOLD:AAB3569. The sequence continues at coordinate 198,223 of JBBELK010001094.1, read as the reverse complement.
TGGCTCTATTGTTATCTGCCATTCTAGAAGACAAGCAATATAGTGACTGTGACCTTTTGACCCCCTGTGAAAGCGCCCAATAGACTTAACAAGTCATCTCAGTGGCGACCAATGAATGGAATTCATGCCGCAACTTGCTTACACAATCTTTTTTTCCCTCAACAGGAACAGGAAACATAGAAGTCTTCTGATGATCATGGTTCACTTTTTAAATACGGAATGCCTAATAAAATTGTGCAAAATACAGCGATTTGAAGATAATTATACGCTTTATTGTATTAAAACTGAACAACAATGAGATATGCAGAAAATCTCAATTATTGCTCATTTGATCAAGTCATGTGACCATGGATGAAAACTAATGGGGTATTTTTTAACGAAGAAGAATAAAAATGTACATTATTGTTGTGAAGTTGGATGGCAAGATTATCAACCGTGTTGCCAGGAATCGATGGTGTTTTTTGGGATATAAACTGTTTTATTCTGCAATGTGGCACACAAACAAATTATGAAATATAAAGCCTTTCAAAACATGCCAATAGAGATATTTCGGAAAGTGAAACACATTTGATTTTCAGAGTAAAAACATTATTTAAAGAAATGGGCACTTGGGTAAAACACTCGTTTTCTATAACCATATCAGCTGATTGTAAATAGGGGGAATTAATACTAGAAATAAATAATGGAAACGAAAAATTTGAGTGTCATGGTCTAATTTGTTTACAGCTTCTCATCGTGGCTTAATAAGGGGCAATTTCCTGTTTAGAAGAAAAATTTGCTTAGTACAAAAACATTTGCTTTGCAAAAAAATGGTAAGCAGTTAAAAACGAATTATGTCTTACAATGAACACAAGTTCACATACGTTTTTAACTGCTATTCCATTTTTGCAAAGCTAGTAAATTTTGTATGCAGTAAAATGTTCTGCTATGAAATCGTCTATTTGAATGAATAATGCAAACATCCTGGGGCAACTTGAGGTCTTATGTTTTCTTTATTTTTCCCCTTGTGTTTTCCTGAAGTGTGATGCACCCCAAACAGTGCCCTCTTTCTGTGATTTACTGCAATGAAATCTTCAAAGTTGAAAAAGGCTACATTTTATTGGTTTTACATCAACACGAACAATAGTAATGTCTCAATAAACAAGTAATCCATCAAATGCAGCAAAGACTAGGCATAAAGTTGTTTAGCAGTCATGGGCTCACGAAAAAAGTTCTTGCGCCAATCTATGCCATAAGTGTCATGTGACCAGGGGCCAATTCTGTGATAATTAAATTTTTGCTTTGTAATATCGTTTACCAGTGAAAATTGTATCTCAAATTGTGCTTTAGAAACAGCAGAATATTAATGAACATCGCACACGATTTTGGCCGGTCACCCATTTTGGCAATATAAAGCAAATAAATCCTGTACTGGTACTTTTAATAAGCAAATGTTTGGAATTGGCCCCAGGTGTCTAATGAGTATTTATGAAAGGAAACTCGGATTATTTTAATTATTCATGCATAGTCTTGGAATAAGCAAAAGTATGAAACTTTCATCATAAAAGAAGTGCTTATCCATAGTGACCAGTATTCAGATTGACTAGTTTCAATGTTGCTTGGCAGTGGGTCTTGATGGCAGGAGCTATTGAGTGACGTCACTTAAGGAGATCAAAAAAAACCAAGGTTGTATTGAATCAAGAAAACTGGCCATATTGGAACATTTGTCATGGTGTCTTCGTAATTTGAGCCAGAGAACCAATGATTGCAGAATCTCTAGTACATCCTTGTTGCTTAGCAACTATTTTCCTTAGCAACAAAGCCCAGCAGCCGATTTCACGAAACTTACGCAGTTGCGTAAGCCCACGTGCGCAATGTTTTATTGCGTAAGTCGCGCAACAATTTAGCGACGATAACACGCAAGCTGTGGGGCTTGCGCAAGCTGCGCACTCTTTCGTGAAATCGGCTGCAACATGAATATTTATTTCAAACAAATCTAAACCGGAAAGACCAAATGCCTGCAGGTTATACTTGGATAAGGTTCTTCATGGGGTACTATTCCAAAATGGGCCATTATCAATGTAGGTTTTGATAACAAATACAATTAAGTGACGTCACTAAAATAAAATAAAAGGCCGTTGCCTATACGTTGCATGACATCGAGAAACCTGGTGATGTCAAAAACTTATTTCAGATCAACTAGCAGCAGACCACCGCCCAAGCATTTTCTGCTAAACGGCGTTATGAAATTGGCCCCAGGCTGGAGTCTATAGTGTAATCCGAGCAACATTTGGTGAGCCCGCCCTCTTGTGATTATTCCATTGTTACTGCGGTGTATTTCTATTGTGACGTCATGTAAATACCTTGGAGATACACCGCAGTTTTCTTTCGTCGGATTAGTCTATAGGATCCCTGGCCCTGTGAATGTGGGAAGTTGTATATCGGCGAGACTGGAAGGGACCTATACCCACCAGACTCGAAGAACAGAGAAGACTATGACAAATCAGCCATTGTCAAGCACTCCGTACAGTACAGCGAGGACATATCATCAACTGGGAAACCGCACAACTGATAGCGCCCATCGACAGATGGCACCCAAGACGCATCAGGGAAGCCATCGAAATACACAAGCACGACACAGTACCCCAATACATTGGCTTCAACATCAGCAATATCTGGCACTCTCCATTAACCAACCAGATCGATGGATCACCTACACCCTAGGTCCTCCCCCCACGAAAGCCACTGCATGCCACAATGACACGTACCAGTGAGCACACCACGGCCAGGCACAGAATTAAGAGCATAACCACGCCTCCTCAACCGTACCCAAGCCATTCAGCTTGAGTGAACACATTGTACACTGAATGCCCGCAACCGTACTTATGGGTGCACCCAAGTAAACAGGCAGAGATCCGTGCGCGAGCTCATGAATATTTTGTATGCCCTCAAGATCTTCTTTATTGGGGAGAGTTGCGAGCTGAATGAGGGTGGTCTTGTGTATAATATGACCATCGTCGCGATGTTGGGTATTTTTTCTTGCAACCATAAACATTGTAGGCACTGTAGCTCCTAAAAGTGGCCCTATTTTGCTAGTAGCGTATGTGCCTTTGTTCCAAAATGGATGCTGGTCTGATTAGCAAGTTTCACTGCTGCAGGGGTTGTTTTGTTTCAAGTGGAAATTAGTGAATAAAAGTGACGGATTACCCCCATGAAATTGAACAGAATTGAAAAGAGGAGACTTCAGTGAGTATTCCGAAGGCAATTTCATAAAGCTGTTTAGCAAAAATATTTGCTTAAATCAAAAATTTGTCTGCTTTATATATATGGGTTATAAAAATGGTTTAATTTCTTTTAAATACATTATTAGGGGTCGTTTAAAGTTGTCAACATTTTCAGTTCTACAAATAGTCGAAGACGGCCTGTGCGCTGTAAAATGTTGACATTTCATGCTAGGGCTATGCCTACTATATACCGACACAAACAACATTTTATTATAAAGTATGCCTATGGGGATCGAACTGTGACCATGGTGACTGCCCCCAATTACCAAGTTTGCAAACGTGGCATTTAATCTCTGTTCGTGTCTCAGCTCACAGTCACAGCCATGTAAACGAAACTTGAGTTTTGACATTGAATTAATTAATCGCGATCCCAAAAGAAAAAGGAGGCGGGGCTGCCAGGGAGTCTCGGAGAGCGAAATCTGTCGATTCCAAGTCGTTGGAATGGAAAACAAAAGATCGTTCGACCGGCTGACGTCATTCCGCCCGCGCACGTAGGTACGTGGCCCGCACCCGGCCCTGTCCGTCTTCAAGGAAGTAACAAAAGGACTGCTGACAAGTCTACTCCCATAATTCCTCGCGAAAAGTATAGAAAGTCCACACTTTTTACTAGGCGTGCTCATGGAGTTCAACAAAAAGCAAAGAGAGGGTAAAGTTATCTTCACAAATTAACTAGTTTATTTGGATTTAATAGATTTAACCTAGCCCAGGAATGAAGTCTTCATGAAGCCAACGTTATACAGAGTTTTGAACGCCGAGTATAATTTTGCCAAGGAGATGGCATTCTCGCATCACGCGTTGTCAAGCAAAAGAAAGTCGCGTTCGTCGCGCACGCGTCTTCGGCGGTAGGAAAATCGAATGTTGTTCTTACAATGTGACACTTTCGTTCATTGCTTATGCAGTGTTGCACGTGTTTGATTTGTTCCTAAGAAATCTTCTACAAAGTACTAGAATGCGAATTTTGCTGCCTGTAGCGATAATCTGCCCGACCCTCCCACACTGTACTTTGACCCGCCGGGGTTTGTGCGATCCCTCCTCTTCATCTCGATCGGCCGAGCACAATGTCGACAACAGCTCTCCCTCTAGCCTTTAGTCAAGGCGTCCGTGGCGAGGTTTGTTTTGTGCACTGTTTTGCTAGCGCTTGAGAAAAGACTAACATTCATACTGCAGACCGTTTGCCCCGAACGCCTTTACCATCTCGTTGTGTGCTGAATAATTCAACAGCAACGGAGGTGATGAATTATTCATAAATTGTAACCAACCAGCGGCGGCGGCGAGCTTCTGGAATCGTCCATATAAATATAGGTAGCATTCACGAAAAATGCGAAAGTTATTATTTGTACCAGGAGAACAAAATACAAGAAACATTAGTCAAAGTTCTATAGAGTAACTCCACATAAATTTATTGATTAACCATTTTTCAAGTTATAAACTCGCTAACATTAATGCTTTTCGTGTGGCAAAACAAAACACGTTACGAGTACCTACCTCCATGGTAGTACGTACATGTACGCGAAACGGGACAACTCGTCCCCGAGTCAACTTGCCAATGCTTCAATTAACACCTAGGTCGAAGTCGTCCCCAGGTCAAGTCGTCCTTGCACCCCGTGTACAAAAGCTATAGCCAATATGACAATTTAAACAAAATCTGAGTTTTCTCCTAGGTTTTTCTCAAGTTGCAAGGATAATCGGTTTGGGCTTGTCGACTACATATCCTGTATTTCAATTTAGAAGCAAAAATTTCAAGATGTACAAGCACAAAATGGCACTGCAATTTTGCTGAGATTATTAGTAAACCATGGGTAAACACACTAACACAGCTTTTCGAAGGTTGACACGGAGTATCATGAGTGGTCGTGGCTTGTCGCAGATGTTGTTCCCGATTCTTCACCGGGAAGAATCGTAACTAAATTATAACAAATCGTAATCATGATCGCAGACATATTCGTATGTTTCTAAACAAGTCGCAGATGTCGTAGATTCATAATGTCATCGTAAGGAATCGTAATGAATCGCAGACATTCGTATACTGAAAATGCATATCATAACAATACAATAAGCACGTAAGCGTTACAATTTTGTAAGATTTGTAACAAAGTGACTATCGATCTGAACAACCCGCAGATGTCGTCACAGTAGATTTGTACTGTGTCATCGTAAGAAATAGTAAAGTATCGTAATTAATCGCACAATGTGTGATTGTGATCATGATCGCAGACATTTGTATGCATGTGTCTAAACAAGTCGCAGAGATTTGTACTGTGTTATCGTAAGGAATCGCACAATGCGTGATCATGATCACAGACAGTCGTATGTGTCTGAACAAGTCGCAGATGTCGTAAATTTGTACTGTCATCGTAATAAATCGTAAAGAAACGCAGACATGGGTATACTGAAAATGCATATCGTAACAATACAATAAGCACTATTAAAAGCGTTACAATTTTCTAAGATTTGTAACAACCCGCAGATGTCGTCACAGTAGATTTGTACCATGTCATCGTAAGAAATAGCAAGGTATCGTAATGAATCGCACAATGTTTGATTATGATCGAAAGACATGTGTCTGAACAATTCGCAGATGTCGTAGATTTCTACTGTGTTATCGTAAGGAATCGTAACAAATCGTAAGGAATCGCACAATGCATGCTCATGATCACAGATATTCATATGTGCCTGAACAATTCACAGATGTCGTAGATTCGTGCTGTCATCGTAAGGAATCGTAACGCAGACATTGGTATACTGAAAATGCATATCGTAAAATACAATAAGCACTAGGCGTTACAATTTTCTAAGATTTGTAACAACGGCCCGCAGATGTCGTCACAGTAGATTTGTACTGTGTCATCGTAAGAAATAGTAAGGTATCGTAATGAATCGCACAAAGTGTGATCATGATCGCAGACATTTGTACGTGTCTGAACAAGTCGCAGATGTCGTATATTAATATAGTGTTATCGTAAGGAATCGTAGGGAATCACACAATATGCATGATCATGATCACAGACATTTGTGTGTGTCTGAACAAGTCGCAGATGTCGTAGATTTGTACTGTCATCGTGAGGAAATCGTAAAGAATCGCAGACATTCGTATGTATTTATAAAACAAATCCAAATAGCAACAATAAATCCTTAGAATTACGATTTTCTAAGCTTTTTTGAAGTGCAATCATGTCTAGTTGTAGACTTTCGTAAGTTTATTCAGAGTATATAAGTATCACTAATAAAGTCTTCTAAATATGACATGATAAATGCCCCAGAATGTTTAAATTTGGTGACAAGGAAGCAATTTTAGCAGTAAGAAAATTTTCTTTAGCAGTAAAGATCATGGAGGAAGGAAAAGACTTCCTTGATCCATGGTAAGATTTTGTTGAAAACAATTTTTATGCCATGCTTCATTGACTTAGTACATCATATACGAGTCTTAACTGGCGAATGTGTTTTATGGAATTTTTTCCTTTTGACATGGCCTTTGTCTCGTTTACCGTGCGGCATGGCCGGCTAGGCCTAGCGACAGACGGCCGGCGGTATATGTACCGGCACGGCCGTACAGTGCGGCTGGCCGGTTCGGGAGTAGGCCTCGGTGAATTGAATATTCCCCTGTTCACGAATAAATCGCGATCATCTAGAGCATTTTCTTAGCCTGAATATGTTGCGACCCGAAATTTTTTTTTTTCCTTCGGGGATTGTCATACAACTGGCATGCCTAATTTTCTATGCGTATGACGTCATGCAGTTTACCAGTTCACCTTCTCATTGGTCCATGGGGAATCCTGACCTCATGCATTATGCACGTAACCCCTCTACCAAAACGGTAGACAGAAGTAAAGAAAAACATAAGCTCTAGAAAACGAGATGGTAAAGGCTGTCTGGGCGGACAGTCCGTGCTTGCTAGTCTTTCCTCAAGCGTTGGAAAACTGACTGCGCGCGAATATATAACTCGCCAAGGCAGCCTTGACTAAAGGCTACCCTCCCTCCGACACCGAGCTCAAGACCAACCTGCAGCGTCTTTGCAACAACCGCGCTGCTAGCGACATACCGCTGAAGTACGGCGCCGACTCCGACGCGCTGATTTCTGAGTTCCACACCATCATGACGAGTGTCTGTGGACAATGGCAGATGTGCCAAAGAGCTGGGGTGAAGCGAGACTCTGCGTGCTCTTTGCAAACTGGCAGTTTGCATTATTCTCTCGCGCCAGACTGGATGGTATGAAGACCAGTTGGCTGAACCCCAGCAAGGTTTCCGCAAGTCACGCGGTACACAAGTAGGTCAGTCGGAATTTCCTCGTCCGTGTAACACCCAAAATACTTAACCAGAGCTACACAGTAAGAATCCTTATTGATTGGTAAAAACATATATCGATGTTAAAAAGAAAATGTAAGGGTCTTTTTTACGTTTTTTCTGGTTTTGTATCTTTAAACTACTTTCTTCCTATCGGATTAGCAAAATGAGTGCTTCGCCGCGCGCCCAGTTGACAAGGCTCTCGAGTGTCATTGCGCGACGGATCGTACCATTATTTGTAGGGTATGCAGTTTATGAAAGTTCAAGTACGCCCCAATAAATGCATCATATACCCATTGAAACTGCATTTGAATGTTTTAAAACCGTGTTGGGAGAGGAATAACTTCTTCCTGTTTGAAAATATTAATATTTGTTGCGTTTGTTCGTAGTGTGTAATCCCTGCTAAAATCGGCCGCCCCCGTCCATATATTACGTGATCCGTCCTTTCGGAAACGGCGCTAGACTGGTTTCCGATCCACATCTAAAAATCGGAACGGACGTGCCACTGAATGGGAAAGCCATCTTCGTAGGAAGAAATGCGACTGCGTATTAAACGCTATCAAGTACGCGCACGCACACGCACACGCTGTAACATGTTCCAAACACGCGCGCGTGTTGCTCGAAATTTGTTCGAAATACGGCGCAGCCGATGCGCGTCATAAAAAACTACGCTCAAAATTCTGACGTGGCGATTTGTAGGAATTAAGTGACGTCATTTGAACGTGATCAATTGATTTTCTTGCTTTATTTCCACAAACCGAAAATTAAGATCAGTAAATTGAAACACTGATTCTGAACCTCAAAATTTACAAAACAATTTGGGACGTTTTGGGAGATTTTATTAATGAATTACTTTGTAAGATGAGGGACCAGCTAAGTTTGTATTTTCAAATTTTGCTTAAAAACAGTATCAACATTTTAGTGCACATGTAAATAATCTCACAATATTTTGTCAGGCAATCAACTTTTGCAATATAAAGCAGATAAATTATGTGCTAAGTAATGGTTCGTGCCAATAGCGCCATGAAATTGGCCCCTGGAGTTCAGAAATGTTTTCCCTTTTTTTCAATACTTCATTGCACCATCACTGCTGTCCTCATCTTTTGCAATGTCAGTCGTCATCAAAGTCTTCATTATCTTTAAAGCCCAAAAATTTTACTTCACGAGCAGACAAGAAAAAGAAAACTAAAAGTGTTGAAAGCAAGGTAACAATCACATTATATATGGTATCTTTGTGGAAGAAAACTGCTAACTGAAGGTGTTTTAAGTTTTGAATATTTTTTTTTACCTTTCATGCATTAATTGGCTTAAATTTCTACAAGGCTCTTTATCAACATATCACTACGACTGTAATTGTGGGGGAAATAAAACATGTTCCAAATTATTTAACACTTTATTAAACAGCTTCAACCCGCAAAGCATTATTATGACAATTCAGTGATTTCTTTAGAATGTATTGTACCTGTAGGTGATTGCACAACACATACAATGGAGAAATGAACTGATTGCATAATACACACAATGAGGGAATGGAATGACAAGAATGCGAGTCAAGTAGTGTAGAAAACAAGGAAATACAATTAATTACTTGTACTGTAACACTTATGTAATGCTGCTGTTCCTAATTTTAAAAGTTTTCCAGTCACGTAAATAATGTCTTGAAGTTGCTGCTGGTGGGTATCACCTTCATGCCATTTGGGAACGACTTTCACCTTTGCGGGTCCATCTCCTAATGGGAATGAGTGGACATGGGTTGGCTGCTCTTTTCCAAATGCCAAATACACCTCTTCGGGAGAATGATCTAGGGAAGAAAAACAATTAACTAATTTAAAAAAAATTGTTTAATATCCATATCTACATTCTTCAAAATCGATGCTTAGAATACAGACGTTAAACAAATTTTAGACGTTAAAACAAGTGTAATACAATTGTAGATCACTTGATGTATACCTGGTTGGTATTTGACGCTTGCTCATGCGTTTTGGTTCACCGGCGATGTCATCCTGTTTATCCTCAAGCCTCAAATGTAGGTGCAGGTTGGGACAATATGTGCTGCATCTAAAATCTTCACTTCCTGACCCCTAATGCACCTGGTGGTTGGTGCCTTGTCCCCATCACTGTTGAACTGAAAAATGAATAACAAGTTAACATTAATAATAAATGGCACTGAGGGTTGAGAAGTTGATCATAATGTTTTTCTTTTTTTTAAATGACTCATCAAGCATCGGTAAGTGCAAATTTGATGGAGATACCCACATTTTTGAGTGAGAAAACACTTAGTCTCATATGTTTTGTGCAAAAGGTCGTGAGACATGATGAACGGTATAAATACCGTACACGTTCGCCACTAATTCTTCCTAATAGTAATAATGTCATGATCATAAATGCCCCAGAAAGTGTAAAATTTGGTTAGGAAACACGATAAGAAAATATCAAGTTTTTCTTTGAAAACACTTAGGATTGTTTTTGTCATGCTCCATAGACTTAGTGCATGGAGTTTCAACTCGCGAACGTGCATGATAGTTTTTCCATGATCAACCACCAAATTCTCTCCGAATTTTTCGACCGTGACCGGTCGAGATGTCTTAAAACGGGACGACTGTCGCCGTCACTTGTTCACTGTATACACTGCGCTGGTGCCTGGAGTGTGTTTTTCAGTTGTGAATTTATGCCACTTAAACCACGAATTAGCAAACACGGACTGCTAGCAACATAAAGCTTACTATACTATTTTTACCTTCATTACTTTTTACGAGTAATTTGTTGCTCATATATATACACAGCAATCTTTCGCGATCCATCGATGAAAATCATGATTGTTGCTGGCCGGCCGGCGCCGCGCCATACACAAAAAGGACATTTCAGTCTGGCTCTCTAGCTCTGACATGACGTTAAAATGCCGTATATTTATATTTCACAGGCCTGGATCCCAGACTTAAGGGCCAATCATCAGAGTGGTCGATTTTATAGCAGGAAATGCACAAGAAAAATAACACATCAACGATTTAAATTTTGAAACTAGAAGAATTTATTCTATTACAGCATAATGTTAAAACATTTTGAATGTTATGAGCTACAATTCTGATGGTTGCATAATGTATACATTGACAATGTGCTTCAATTTTCATAAACCACGCACCCCACAAATAATGGTATGGTCTGTCGCGAAGTAACAATCGGTTTCCTGTTTAATGCGACGCACTCGTTGTGAATCCGGGGGAAACAAAGTAGTTCTAGCGTCAAAAAACGACAAAAACGCAAAAAGGACCCTCAGAATTTCTTTTTAACATCGATTTCTACTTTCAACAATAAATAAGGACTCAACTTGTTTCGGTCTGGTTAAGTATTAAAGTCCTACACGGACGACGAAATTCCGACTGACCTAAAGACGCGATCTTGACAGCAAAAGCGGCGCACCTGGTGAGTGCGCGCATGCGCCGTCAGATTTATTGCGCGTTTGTCGACTTGACGGCGGCATTCGATACGATTCAGAGGAAGTGGTTATGGCAATCTCTCCGGAATCGCATGCTGCACTGCTAATCGACAGCCAACCCCGAAGTCCTGGAAGCGCTATACGCCAACACAACCGCCTATCTGTCCACAGACCCAGTGAGGGAACAATTTCAGGTCTTAACGGGAGTAAGACAGGGTGGGCTAAAGAGCCCAAGTTTGTTCTGACTTCTAATGGACTGGATTATGCGCCTATACGAGATGCGACTGGACCAGGAGGGCATCTCTGAATTTCAGTTCCAGTACCACATCCCGTACCACGCCCCAAACCGCACTGAGCGCACCACATCCGGCACACTCGATCTTCGCTGGGTATAGGCTTCGCAGACGACATCATGCTATTATTTCAGTCCGAGCAGGTTTAGGGTTAGGCTTCGGATACTAATATAACACCGCTGATAAAACTCCACGGCAATAGACTACTAAAGTGTGACGTCAGTTACCATGGTAATTGGGTCTAAACATTCGCTGGTAATCTGAAACGTCCATTGGTATAGCGCAGGAAAACAGTTCACTGGTTTTAGTTTAGACCCAATAACCATGACAACACACAAAGGGTGACGTTTTCACTTTATTAGTCTATGGCAATGCTATTACATAATATTACATGTGTGTCCGTACAAGCTGTTGCGTAAGTGCACTTGACAAAGGTATTTCGTGCACGCGCGCATTGACGAGCTTTGCCTTTAAAGGAACAAACCGGATTTGTTGGGCTATTTTGGGCTCGAAATATATAGACCCATACATGATTCTGGAGTCTTTCCGAAATAGACTGAAGAGAACCTGAAAAGAAACCACAAAATTTGGCCGTTTTTGAGCAATGTTTAAAAAAATCGAGGTCCGATATCGGAACCAGATTCTGGTTCCGATAAGGTTCCGATAAATCACGTGTCCTTGGAGTTAGTTTTATTTCCAGCCGTATGGCCGTGTGATACACAGTTTATGAGTATTTGACAAAAGAGACTATTTATTGAGGTTATGAAACTAAGTTAAACATAACTCTGAAAAATCGAACATAAAAATGTTGACACAAAGTCCTAGAACCGAAGCGAGTTCTACCGTGGACAGTCTACCGGACAATGTGACATTTAGCCCCACGGCACACACACGTTGCCCGCCCAAAACTACAATTGTACGTTCCTGAAGACGAACCATGAATGTCAGCTCCTCTACGGAAAACGTAAAAACCCATTCGGTCGTCCAGGCTGTCCAGTGAAATCTTCAGCAGAAAATTAGAGATATCCAAAGCAAAAAGCTGCCAAGTGAAGAGCGAATCGTTTCCGACAAAGTCGTCAGTTTCATGCGATAGTGAACGGCTGGTAAAGCGTATAACTCGACCATTGACCGTTTTTATTAATGTTAAGCTTACGGGACAATTTGACGATCTTTTTTTTCACAAAGACCATCACAAAATTATTGTCAAAGATACTGTATCACTAAATCACGTAATCAGTAGGCCGGTGTGTATATACCTTTAATTTGTTTTCTTGTAAAGAAAAATAGAAGTGGACTCATGATGGAACCATTTCCATCTTTCCATTTATTTTTCGGCAAAATGGTTGACAAATACATTGCATGGAACTGTAACGTTTAGCTGCAACTCTGACATATTTTGTTTGATGTTTACGTTTTGTATTGTCAACTGATTAAACCTTCCGTGCTGTTGCGCTGGTTGCGTTGATAAGGTGTGTGTACATAAAGGCCAAAGTCTGAAATTAACTGCAGACATGAATAAATGTGTATTGATAAATTACCAATTAGGCTACAATGTAAATGTTTGTTTATTACGAAGAACCATTGGTGCCAGAAACATCTTTATTTTATGCCTCTTCTCTGAAGCCCCATTATATTATCTGCAGATGAACCTTTTTGGAAATCGTAATGATTTACTTTTCAGCGTAGGATCTACATACAGAGTCGTCAGATTTTAAAACCACTTTTACTTGTTTTCTTCCTCCATTGTTCCAATCAACAGCAAATGGAAGATTAAAATGGATTCCTGTTCAGGTATGCCTTTTTCAGTTCGTATAGGACGAATAAGCAAGTTTTCAAAAATTTAGATTTTGTCATATTTAGGGTTCTGAGGATGCCAATTTTCGTTTCTAAAGGTTTTTAATTGAAATTTTGAGGTTTTTTTTGAGTATTTTAAAAGCTCAGAATGGCGAATAAGCTCATGATTTGCGCAGCCTTTTTTTTTGCATAGTCACGAATACCGACATTACATTGGTGACCAGTGGCACCTGCCGGGAACTAACCACCAAACATTGCGTGAATCAAACACTCCTAACTTGGGAAAAAATCAAACACATTGTCGAATTTGCAGCGTTTAAGAAGCAGGTCCTTAGAAGGAATGATGATGAATTAAATGCTAAAATAAACACTTGTCCATATGTGTAAGTACAAGCTTGTCTGAAATCCAGATGGAATAATATCAATGACGAAACTGAAGACCGTTCAGAATTTCACAAACGCATGCAAAAGAATATGCGTGGCGAAAAAAGCACAGCCGGCTTACATTTTTTGCATAGGTCTATATAGTAGTGACGAATCGTGAAAAAGTCCACAGCGTTAGGAGTGGTTAATAAGACGCACGTTTTTTTCCCGCATAGTTTGTGACATCAATATCCCTCCGAGACTACACTTATTCTCGTACCAAAAACCCAACATAATTTCAGACTTTGGCTGAGAGACGTAGACATGCAAGGCTGTCTATGCTCTATAAAATACACAATCGTCTTGCTGTAGTTGATGCAAAAAAGTACTTGACCTCCAAAAATTATGGCCATCCTACTCGTACTGAAAATTCTTTGGCATATGCTATTCCTCAGTCACTCCGGGACTACCATAAAATGACATTTTTCCCACGGAAAATAAGAGATTGGAACACCTTGCCAAAATCTGTTGTCCGGGCATCATCAATTGTAACGTTCAAGAAAGCTGTAACTAAGTAGTAGGCACCTTCCCGCACCACACACCTCAACAAGTGCTGTAGTCTTCAACTTTGAAGTTAGCTTTTAAATGGAAGAAGAAGAAGAAGAAGTAGTCAAACTATTCACTAATAGGCCTAACATTATTCTAACAAAAATCTTTTTTTGTTACGAAAAGAAAACGAAATCTAAGAACCAGAATATGCATTACTAAAAAGCCGTATATTACTCGAAAGTGGAATTTTGCTGATTTTCGTAACTTTCATGGCAAGATTACTCTTTTGCCGTGACCAAAATTCCAATCTGGGTTCTGAGACCTCCTAAAGATATCACCAGTGCTCAAGCCATCTCGTTTTGCGTTGTACATGCATCTAAACCCATCCTCTTGCAACGGTGCCCCTTTAACGCACTCCCTAACTCCTGCGTACAGTGGCCCTGTTGAAACAGGCCCCATTTCGCGGTGGGACTAGCGACAGAAACTTGTCGCCTCTGCTGGACCAATCAGGACACTTGGCAGTTCACTGCAGCATGATTGCAGGCATTCAAATGTAACGCGCGCAGATTGTAAACACCGTGCATGCATGTGATACATGTACTCGGTAATGCTGGCTGTTGTCCGCGTCGGCGATTGGCTGCTATTTAAAGCATACTGGGGAATCCGTTCCATTACATTCGTCAGCATACATCCCTGTTATTAATTTAAAAAACTGCGGAGTAAATTAAGATCGTCGTTTGAAAGTTTGGTAGGAATGGGACAGTCATAAGAAACGGAATCCAATACAATTTCTGGAAAGTATATAAATCGTTTTTTTCCGGCATAACATGACCGAATTGATTAAATTACATCAAAATGACTCGGGTGTGAGCTGGCTCAAGACAACAGCCGGCTCACTCCACAGATTTGCGTGTGTTTCCTCAGGGTATTGTTACGTAGATAGGTTCCCGATCCCTATAGATTGGTTCGCTTATTGCGAAAATATAGGGATCGGTAAAGGGCGGCCATGACGGGCAGAATTCTGCCCGTCACGTGATTATTATTATTATTTATATTTTTAGTAAGTGCGCAGATTTTGCATTGCCATTTGTAACTTGGCCGTGCGTGTCGAACATATCCAATTATGTAAATAAAGTACATTGCCTAAAGCAAAGGGCTTGGCCAATTTTTAAATATAGAAAACACAATGCGCACGCCCAAAGACGAACAATTACAGATCAAGGAGAAGCGCCCTTTACCTGTCCTTGTATTCTCCTGTGTGGAATATGTGGACGGGAACCAGTCTAATTGTTACGTCGCTTTGCAGAGTGGAAATTCCCTGATATCTCAGGATGATCTAAACCCCGCCCCAATACATCCAAATGCCCACTTATTGTACGTTCAGATGTCATAAAAGACGCTTGAAGGCATCACTAACACGATGAGAACCATTTTCCAAGTTTCACATTTCCTTCTGTTTAAATATTTTCACCTAAAACGTTGCATTTCCTTCTGGATTGTCAAAATTGTACACTCAAAAAGTCACATTTGCTTTTACAGATTAAAACAGCAAAGATTATGGTGGAAAAGAAATGTTAATTGGGAAAAAAACGAAAAACAAACATTTTGATTGCAAATAATCATTATAGTCCGAAAAATCCTCAAGTAGCAAATGTCTTTATTTTCGTCAACAAAGACTAAACATGTAGTTTCTTTCGAAATTGATCATATATTATAGTTTGTGAAAAATGTAAATTAACTTTAGTTAAAAATGCACATAGCAAAGAATACTGTTTTGCACGTGACTATACATGGCGAGCTAGGGTGATAAAATAAAACCAGAACCAGATGCAAGATTTGCAAAAACGAATTACGGACCATGACAAGTATGAACGCGTTGTCTGCCAAAGGATGGGTTCACAAATTAAAGGGCTGTGACATACTAAACAACTTTGTGCCTAAGCTTTGCTTCATAATGACGGATTACTTGTTCTGCAAGACATACTATTGTTCGTTTGGATGTAAAATCAATAAAAGGTTGCCTTTTTCAACTTTGAAAATTTCATTGCAATAAATCACAGACAGAGGGCGCTGTTTTGAGTGCATCCATAAGGAAGACAGAAGGGAAAAGTTAAGAAAAAACATAAGACTTCAAGTTGGACTTGTGGCAAATTGCTGCAGTTTCTACCCCAAGTTTTGTCATGGCTTACAGCAGGCAACATGTAAAACAAACTCAAACAGCCATGGATTACAAATGTTTCAGGAAAATTGAGAAAAAGTGAAATCTTTTGTGCACAGTTGAATGTGATTTTCCTGTGTTTGCCTCTTGGGACATCGTGACCTTGGTCACGATGGTCAGCATAAAAACTAAAAACCTTTGTTTTAACCCCCAAAGCAAGCTCCAAATAGGATTGTTGTGACTTTAACTGAGTAGAGTGGTTTTAAAGCATATATTTCATTGATAAAAATCCTACATAAGCCCTTTAAACTGATCTTTGAGAAGGTTCACATTACGAACGCATTAAAGGGACACACCGGCTTTGTTGGGCTATTTTGGGCTCGAAATAGACCCAGACATTATTCTGAAGCGCTTTCCAGAGTAAATTAGATATATCCTGAAAAGAAGCAGTCAAATTGTGCCGTTTTTTAGCATTTTTCACAAATGCAAGGTCACGTGACTTTTCGGACTGCACCAAATTCAACTCTGATTTCCCCCCAATATTTATAAGTAATTGACAAAAGAGAGATTATTTATACAGGTATATGAAACAAAGTTAAACATAGGTATGAACATTCGAGCATAAATGTTTGTTTCGAGAGAGAGTCCGGAGAACACGGAGAACGGGAGCGAGCGCGCGTGCTACAGCAGGCTACCTAGTGTTAGACTATTTGCCGTGCTGCGCGTAGTCTTGGCCCAAGACTACTCTAGTCCTAGTCGATATTGGTTTGTGTACGCGTTGGCCATTTCCAGTAGTGGGCCCTCTTGCAGCACTAACTGGCCAACCCTTTGCTCACTAGAGTAGTCTTGGGAATTTCTCCCGGAAGTTTAGCATTGGGGCGGTACCGTTTTATGTAAATAGCTGCAGAGGGTTTTATGATGGCACACAAGGGACATGGCATAACACAGATATATTTGCAAATATTTGCAATGTCGCAATTATCTTCATAAACAAATGTATTTTTCGATGTCATACGCCTTTGCAAACATGTTTGTAAATATATTCGCAAACATTTGCCAAGAAACTTATGCCACCGAAAATATTAGCAACGATAAAACGGTCATGTTCGATGATTCTTGTAAGCCGCCTTATATTTTTCAAACCATTCAAAGCGCGTGCACGCGGTGTATTTGGGTCACGCTTTGCGGTCGACGCGCTGTATTTGGGTCGCTCGCTGCATTCCCACGCTCTGCTGTATTTGGGTCACTCGCTGATTGGTTCCCTAGGAAAGTCTAGGCAAAAACAAAGAAAAAGTTAAAACTTCCGGGAGAAATTCCCAAGACTACTCTAGTGAGCAAAGACTGGTCCGTTAGTGCTGCAAGAGGGCGCACTATATGGCCAACGCGTACACAAACCAATATCGACTAGAGTAGTCTTGGGCCAAGACTATGCTGCGCGGGGCAAATACCTGAGTGCACACACGGCCGGGTTGGTTGCACCGGTGTACGTTTGTGAAGAAAAAACATGATGCTAACTCCTCAAAAGAAAACGGAAATTCCTATTCGGTCGTCCGGGCTGTCCAGTGAAATCGTGAGCAGAAAACCAGAGATATCCCGAGTAGGAGAAGAGCGAATCGTTTGTGACAAAGTCGTGAAGCTCGCACGTAGTTGCAACGGCTGGTTAAGCGTATAACCCGTCTTTTGACCGTTTTTGTTAATTTTGCACTTCTATTAGTAAATTTTCACAACGACCATCAAAAAAGTATTGCCAATGCTGCTACATCACTAAATCATGTAAACAGTAGGTCGGTGTGTACCTTTAACGGACCAAAAACTGACGGACCGGGGATGATGATGTACGTCAATTTTACATACGTCTGACGGACGAAGTAAGTGCAGTGCGCATACCTAGCCCATTTTTAGCCTCGTCTAAAAGGTTTGTTTAATTGGGACTAATGATGCTGTGTGCAGTGATTTATCTGATTTAGGCCGATGGATACGTCATTTGCTGGTAGGAGCTGTAGCAGTAACAGCGGCCCTTGTAACAGCAGCCGTTGCTCTACCACTCATCGGGTTCGGTGCCGCAGGAATAGCCGCTGGATCGTACGCAGCTGGTATGATGTCATCTGCGGCTGCGGCCAGCGGCGGAGGAGTGGCGGCCGGGAGTCTAGTAGCGACGTTGCAGTCACTTGGCGCGGCCGGATTGGGTCTGGCGGGTGGCGCCGCCGTGGGAAGCGCTGTGGCAGCTACCGGGATAGCCGCGTCGGCCGCTGTAGGTGCCGCCCAGGACAAACGTTAAAAAAAGGATTATGATAATGATGATGATGAACCTGACAAAGATTCTAGAAAACCAGATGTTTAAGTATAGCATGCTATATACTTTTATTTATTCACCACATCCAACAACGCAAGGACCGCCAATTACAGAAATGGGATCAATTAAAATAGATATTCGAATAACTATCAACTTCTAAGTTGAATTAGAAACGGCCAGAGACACCGGGGAATCCCTCCCCTTGCTCTTCACGAAAGAATGCTCTGGGTCTTTTTAAAGTGCGTTACCTAACACATGGACCAACGGCTTTACATCCCTTCCGAAGGACAGAACAAGTGTGATTAAGTGCCCTTGGACCCTTGTAACCTTGGAAACTACAGACCAATTGCTAACCTACCATTTCTTGCAAAGACGTTAGAGCGTGCTGCAGCTCATCAAGTACAATGTTATTTGGCATCTCACAACCTTACAGGTAAAATGCAGTCGGCCTACAGAAAGTACCGAAGTGTTGAAACATCCCTCATTCGTGTATACAATGATCTGCTTCTTGCCGTTGATAAGGGACAGGAAGCTATTCTTGTGCTTCTTGATTATTCCGCCGCCTTTGACACGATTGATCACAACATCATGATACATCGATTACGTCACCGATATGGCATTACCGAGTCTGCACTGGACTGGTTCAAGTCGTATTTCACGAATCGCCATCAATCCGTTTCCATCAATAATGTATCATCGCCATCGTACAAGGTTAATACTGGAGTCCCTCAAGGATCTGTTCTTGGTCCCTTGTGCTTTACGCTATACACTGCTCCTCTAGAAGACATCATTGCTTCACATGACGTCAACTGTATGGTGTATGCCGACGATATCCAACTATACGTCACAATGACTGAAGAGCAACGTCCAAATCTTGTTTAGAAGCTCGAGTCCTGTCTCGCACACATCAAATCGTGGTCTACTATCAACAAGTTGAAATTAAATGATGACAAGACCGAAGTCATTCATATTACTTCGCAGTTTCGACACCACGCCCCAATACACAGCATCCGCATCGGTAACTCCTGCAGTAAACCCGTCAAAAGTGCACGTGACCTCGGTACCATTGTAAGCTCGAACCTTCAAAAAAATCACATCAACAATATTTGTCGTTCCTCCTCCCTGGCTCTTCACAAGATTGGACGCATGCGCAAGATGTTGGATCAACAAACTACTGAAAGACTCGTTCATGCATTCATTACCTGCCGTCTCGACTTTTGTAACAGTTTGCTTTATGCCCTTCCACAACTACAAGTCAATAAACTTCAACGCATTCAAAATTCTGCCGCAAGACTCGTTACTCGTTCTTCACTCAGACACCACATCACTCCCATACTTTGCAATCTCCATTGGTTACCGGTCAGTAAACGTATCATCTTCAAGATACTGCTCCTTACGTATAAATGCATTCAGGGCTCTGCTCCATCTTACCTCCGGGAACTCATTCATGCATATCAGCCAACACGTACCCTCCGATCCAGTTCAGCATCTTTACTCCAAATGCCAGTCACTCGCACCACCACTTATGGCCATCGGTCTTTCACACATGTATCAGCAGCTCTCTGGAACACTTTACCATATCATATCAAGACTGCTACAACCGAGAGTGAATTCAAATCCTTATTAAAGGAATTCTTATTTTCTGATAGGGTTGGTTTATAATGCATCACAATTAATCTACTTAACATTTTGTGTAAAGCGCATTGAGGCAACTGTGTGATGCGCTCTATAAGAACTGTTTATTATTATTATTATTATGTAGAATGCCTTGAAGCTGGCCTGCTATCTCAGAGTGCTATTTTATAGTGCATAGACTGCCAAATTTAGCATCAGTCCTGGAGCCCTCATTCTCTAGAGACTGCTATCTGAATGCCATATAGCATGCACATGCACATGCTGTTTTACTTCTGTGGACAGTTTGGTACATGTATCTTGACTTCTCAAGCTACCTCACTTTATCATTGGTAAATGGTTCAGTACTAATAGTGCGCCCTATAGTACTGAACCTTTTACCAATGATAAGGTAGCCCCAGAAGTCAAGATGCGTACAGTGCATGGGGAGGAGTTGGAGCCACTTCGTCCCCCATGCATAAGGGGGGAGGTGGTGTTAAAATGTCGGCATTTACCCGAATTTTCATTTACCCGAGTTATTTAATAATAATAATAACACATGCATTTGTAAAGCGCCATCTATCTATGTAAACATATTCCGAGGCGGCTGTTGCCATTATTACCGCTGCCATCAGGAAATCACCAGAGCCATTTCGCTTCAACTAGGTGTGCAACCCGGCCAAGGCGCACAATCCTATCAGCAGTTAGATTGTGGCATTCCCCATAACAGCTTCCCATATATCGCTTGGGTTGACGAGGCAACTGGGATTAAGTGCCTTGCCCAGGGACACAGACACGTTGGTCGAAGTGGGGCTCGAACCCCCAACCTCTGACTGAGAGTCCCGCTTCATACCCACTAGACCACACGCACTCCCTCTGTTATATCGACATTCATGCCTGTCAGTTCTGTATTTTGGTACCATCAATGCATCTCACTAACATCTACCGGACCGTAATAACTAAACTAATTTAGCCCCATTTTGTGATTTGTTATAAAAATTATAATCTTGGTTAGTAACATTACAAAAAAAAGGACATGGAAAAAAATGCATGTCTTGAAACAAACCGTTATACTTCTTTCATTGCTTGTTTACTGGCGTGTTTTTGTAAATGCCAAGTCACACCTACTCTCACCAGTTTCAAAAACTATTGAAAAATCATGGTTAGTAATGTTAGTTACATTACAGCTGTAATGCGACTAATTTGTAGTGCATTTTCCACAACAAACATGTTTTTGCAGAATCTTTTTTTATATGCTATCATTGCATTTAAAGTCAGTTTCTACGCAAATATAATAATATAAATATAATTGCAAATTTTGTGAAAATGTCCACCTGATCAAAGAATTACCCACATGCATCATTTCTCAACTTGTTTCTATGAAGCCATAATAAACACCTCGACAAAAGTAAGTTCCTTTCTAAATAATTGATTATATCTCCCAAAGTAAATTTCTGAATTACACGAAACTCGGTGACTGTGAATGATTAGTGCCATGCGTGGAACGTGCACTTCAAGTATAAGTGGGTCCATACATTACATGTATGTCATACATGAATGTGCACTTTTCAAAAATTGCAAAATACAGTCAACAATTCCCTATAATTCTGTTCACACATGAAAAGTAGTTTTGGTCTTCAGTATCTCGTGGTGTTCGTGCACCGTGACTGCACTAAGCAGTTTAACTTAAGAAAATGCCACTCGGACTGGGGTTTGGCTGGGACTGGGCTGGGCTTGCTGGCTTCGGACTGGGCTGGGCCGGGCCAGGGCTGTGGGGCCTAGGTCGGGCTGGGCTGTGCTGGGATTTTGGGGTGAGCTGGGCTGGGGTAGGGCTAGACTGGGCTGGTCTGGCCTGGAATGCCTTCGGGCTGGTAGGGCTGGGATGGCTTCGGGCTGGGCTGGGAGGGTTTCGGGCTGGGCTGGGAGGGCTTCGAGCTGGTATGGGAGGGCTTTGGGCTGGCCTGGAATGGCTTCGGGCTGGCCGGGCTGGGATGGCTTCGGGCTAGGCTGGGAGGGCTTCGAGCTGGTATGGGAGGGCTTTGGGCTGGGGTGGGAGTGCTTCGAGCTGGAATGAGATGGCTTTGGGATGGGCTGGGATGGCTTTGGGCTGGGCTGGGGCTGGACTGGCCTTGGGCTGGGCTGGCATCGCTTCAGGCTGGACTGGGATGGCCAAGTTTCTTGGGTTTTTATCGTTTTTAAAACCTGCATGGGATGAGCTGACCTCCTAAATCGCGCATCTCAAAAACAGCCCTAGAAGTGCCGGTTGTCAGGGAAGCAATTCTGGCAGAGTGGCGCACCTTGCGCCGCTCAGGCTCGCACGGTGGCTGATGCAGCCAGCCTTGCCAGAGGAGGGGATCATGTTATGCACATTGTCCAATATAAGAAAAAAATCTGACAACAGCAGTTAGAGACGTTGTTGAATCTACCCCTTCCACAGCCTGTAATTATTAACCACCATTTTCTTGTTTGTCGAAGGTTGGATTGAAATGTTATGGATACCAGTGAATGCATAGTTCCGACCTGTCAATCAATCGAACCCGCCGACCAATCACAACAGAGCTAGCAGATATCACTGACATAGGTCAAAGTGCACTGTCTCACAACAACATGATCACGCGATATGTTCTGCCGGCCCCATACAATTTGTACAGTGTTACATGTTGTATGCGATGATCCGGGTGAATATTTGGTTTCAAGGCCGGTCGTTTCGTTGTTCAAAGGTACGAAAGCACGTATGTCATGATATGACATCCCTGTATTACTGGCCCTTTACTCTGTGTGTTCTAAGATAACTGTCGACCCTGAAACATGAATACCTTTGAGTTTTCTCCAATGAATCTGTGCTTTCCGTTGAAAGTCCCATTGCTTTGTGCGTAGCGTGTCGCCATTTTTGACGATAGCGTGTGAGCCGTAGCAACAATATCCACGGGGGCGGGGCTAACTAGGCAAACTCGGAACTATGCATTCCCTAGCCCTGAAAACCCTAGGGTGGGCATTTAAATCACTATTCTACTCCAAATATTAAAGAAGTTACAGCCATTTCAGAGATTTTCAAGGTCAACGGCGGCCATCTTGGAATTGACCCATTTCCGGTGGGTTGATTTTGTTAGACTTTTTTCTGTGCTATATCTACACGTCTAGATTGCAATCGTGGCATATGTTGCTTGAAATGCCCATTTTGCACTGGCCTTTTTAAAGCCAACATCAATACATCACGTGCAGCTCATTACAATGCATAGTTCCGATTTTGCCTAGTTAACCCCGCCCCCTTGGATATTGTTGCTATGAGCCATAGCACGCCATCGTCAAAATGGCGACACACAACGCACAAAGCAATGGGACTTTCAACGGAAAGCACAGATTCATTGGATAAAACTCAAAGGTATTCATGTTTCAGGGTCGAGAACACACCGATCGAGTAATACAGGGATGTCATATCATGAAATACGTGCTTTCGTACCTTCAAACAACGAAACGACCGGCCTTGAAAGCAAAAATTCACCCGGAACATCGCATACAAATTGTATGGGGCAGAACATCGCGTGATGTTGCAAACATTGCACTTTGACCTGTGGGTGATCTCTGCTAGCTCTGTTGTGATTGGTCGGCGGGTTCGGTTGATTGACAGGTCGAACTATGCATCATCCCATACCCCTTGGCTAATCACCGACAGTCAAAACAGCTGTGCCATGAAGTGACCATTGAAGGTTCAAGTGAACTTCAGACACCGTTTGGTCCAACAGTGAGGACACCATAAGTTCACAAATAAGTTCACACATTACTACACGCAGTGTTATTGTTGCTATTTAAAGTTTAAAAGGTGGCAAGTTTCTTTTGCGTTTCAGTATATTTTGAAGGTAGAACACACGATTGGTAAACCGTTACAAATAGTTTTATCTCCCTGTGTGATTGAAGATATTTATGATTAAAACCAACCCAAGTAAAAGTCGGCTCCGTACTTTTGAGAAACGGTACAAAAAAAAAAAGCTTTCCAGTCACTTCGCCCAAAAACCTTGTGTACCTTGGCGTTCGGGCGAAGTGGTTTTGAGGGTGAAGTGAATTTTCGTCTCACGAGACAAATTAATTGTTTTACTAATTTCTCAAAGAATATTGCACAAAACCATTTCAGGTTAAGTTTTCTACCGATAAGTTTATATTGTGTAAATCTGTAAACATTACTGATTTTCGAGATACCAATCATGCGTTCTACCTTTAAAGGCAATATACATGATTGTATGGTATCTCGAAAATCAGAAATTTTCAGATTTATGCCTAACTTACAAAATATGAACATGATGACCGTAGAAAACTTCTCCTGAAATGGTTTTGTCTGAAGTGCTATAGTCTTTGAGAAATAAAAAAATTAAATTTTCTCGCGAGACGAAATTTCAATTAGCCCCAAAACCATTTCGCCCAAGTGCCATTTCGCCCCAAATCACTGTCCAAACACTACATCGCCCAAACGCCACTTCGTCCCAAAATACTTCGTGCACAGGCCGTGGTTCAGGGCGAAGTGGTTTTGGGGCGAAATGACTGCACACCCTTTTTGACTGTTTTCTCAAAAGTTAGACGAAGTACGGAGCTGGTTTTTGCTCAGGTTTGTTTTAATCATGCATATCTTCAATCACACGGGGGGATAAAACTATTTGTAACAGTTTACCAATCATGTATACTATCTTGAAGCATGGAGGAAGAAAACACGAAATGCATGCAAAACATACACCCATTGTTGCCATTCCGTCAAGGTGAATGGGCAACTTAACCACCTTGTCAAAATGATCATGCAATCAAACACTGTTGACAGACAGGCGCAGGCATGCAACTGTGTCATTACAAACAAACAAGGAAAATGCAATAACAATCAAACTTTGTACAGTGTTTTTTTAATTTTCAATGGGACAGACGAGGAAACTCAAAAGAGGAAATCAGCTGAAAAGTTGCTCAAATGAAAACCCATTTTCAACATACTTTTGAAAACTGCTTAAATTTGCAACATGCAATCCTTGAACATTTATTATAATTTTGAAAAGACTTGCTAAAATTTTCCCTGCTTAAATTTGAAAGGAAAACGAGCTTTAAACATCATTAATCAAGTCATGCATAGTAACTATAAGCACTTTTAAAACAATTCCATCTTGTTTTTATTTCTAATGATAGGTTTCTGTTATAACAAGGTAATCTGCAAAGTCCCAATAACCATGATGCTTCTCAGTTCCCCCAAATTAATACATTTTTTTCACACCTCAGGGAGTTACATGTAATGTCAGTTTAACGAGGCTTAACTGTACATTGGTCCAAAAATCTCAACATCCGGGGAACACGTTTGACTACATGCATCTCCTAAAATGTGAAAGCGCCCAATATAACAAAACAAAGTAACACATTATTTATTTACAAAGTCGCAACAAATTATATACATGATTGGTGTTCAAACTAAATTCAAAATTGACAATTTGACAACTTGCCAGCATTTGGACAAATAATTACGGTAGCTCTATCTATGAGTGGTGAAAAGATTTTACTTTATACCTGCACTTTATGATTTTTAAAAAAATAATTCAACACTAACTTTAGGATTTGTGTTGCAATGGAATGGGATCACCGAGTATACATGTACAGCACACCAAGTCCTGTATTCATTATCAGTGTATAGTAAACCTCGGATAAGTCGGATCCAGTGGGACCAAGCGATTGTATCCGACTTGAGCGAATATGAAAAAACACTTAGGGATTCATTGATTCCCAACCACCCAACACCAAAACATCTTTTTTTGCACTACATTTTCATACATGTACTTATAAGGCAGAAAAATCGTAAGCATCATTTGCCAGGCGCGATCATACTTTTTATGCCTCCATCGTCTGAGCGTGGCCATGCAGTATATGTACACATGTGTATTGCTCAGCCCACCCACCTTAGCCAATAAAAAATGCAGCCTGTGCACATAAACAGCTGCTGATAAGTGATAATGCACATGTATGCAAGTGTATGTACGGTCCATGCACACACACACACACCCTATGTACAGTAAATCAAGTTCGGGAAGCCGTATGGGGCGGCCGTAAAACCAGGAAACTCCCTGCGGTATTAAAACTGAAGTGAAATTAATATACGAACATGTCAACTTTCGTCAATCCGAAAGAGGTAAAACACAAAGGAATTGAACGTTCCAGATTGATGAGTCCGAGATAAGCAAAAATCCGACTTACGCGATCCGACTTAAGTGATGATTGTTGTTAGGAATAACATACGAAATGAAACGTTCCAAGCGATTTTGTCCGAGATAAGAGAAAATCCGACATAAACGTATCCGACTTATGCAAGGTTCACTGTATTTGGAACTACATGAACTTTTTTACGCGCGTAAATTGACACAAGTGGCCTCCTAAAAACATAATAAAGCATTTTTGTGATTCTGTAATTTTCACAGAGTAGGATCACAACAAATTCCCTCAGCGCCACATTTCAGTAAAGCGGCGCGCTTTAAAATTTACATGCTTTAAGCATGAAAAGGTCCAGTCTTACAGGTCACACCCACTGCCTCGTTATCGGCCGCCTAATCGTCATCTGAATGTTCTTCATCACTGTCCTCGCTGCTTGAATCGCGAGCCTCCAGAATCTCAATGCCAAACTTATACTCCTGATCACAGCCCATGTAGGAATCACTCATGAAATAGATGGTGTAGTTGTGCATACCAGGAGATGGGGCTACAAAGTCCAGCTTGACCTTGGCCTTGTGTTGTAGCGTCAGGCGTTTGATGGAGATTAAGCTGTTGGTCTTGGTGTCGCCAATCACGACCCACCAGCCCTCCTCGCGTTTCTAGATATAAAAAATAGCAATGGAACATTAGGCAAGGACTTCATTTTATTTACCAGATAATGGATAGTCTTCCACATCGTACACATGTAGAGTTTCATCCAAAAACGCTATATATTCGGTTTTTGGCATTTTGCAAAAACTGCCATTTTGACAAACATCTACACGTTCGGTATATAAAACATATATATTGACTGCTGTTTATTCGGGTCATGGTTAAGATTATAGGCCCTCGGTGATATCGAAGCCATTACTATGCCCCTCGGCTTCCGCCTCGGGGCATAGTCATGGCTTCGATATCACCGAGGGCCTATAATCTTAACCATGGCCCCTCATTGCAGTCAATATTTGTATACTATAACACCAACCTGTGGGAAGAATGGAGCTACGACTGGTCCAGTGATTTCGTCTTCACGCTCCAGAATCACGTTGACGACCACCGGGGAACCACTGAAATCAAACACCACAACAAATGATAACATTAACAAACCACAAATGGAAAGTCTGATTAGGGTATCCTATTTTAAACTGTACTTTTAAAACTAAATAATACGATGATTTAAAACTTAAAATTAGCTTTAAAATTCACATCATAGAGGAAACAACTTAATTTCTTTGATTAGAATAAATACTTTACAAAATTGTGGGAACATGTTTAACACCAGTCTTTATCTGATTAAGAAACCCATGTGACAAGTTCGCACCCAATATGAATGGATAAACTGTTTATAGTATTTTTGAAAAATGAAATAAAAGTTTCCCATTTACAACCATAAAAACGTCTGCCACCTTTTTTAACAAAGCTGCATATTACAAATATTTTTTTTACCGTGCCCAACATGATCTATACCTTTCTAGGCTCTCCTTATCTTGTACTTCGTGGGTAAGCTCAATGTTCGGGTAGCGATTACAGAATCGAGCCACGTCAGCCATCTGCGCATCGGCTAACTGCAGAAGGTCGTTACGATCATCATCGTCCATCTCCATAATGTCAAAGATACTCTCCACACCCTGCCATAAGCAGACAAAAACAAACACAATGTAGTTGCCAAGCAAACAAGTCTACTGTCCTAGTAAGCATAAATTAATTCTGTGCATTTTCGAATAATTTACTATTCGAAAATTTGGTTTTATTTTCGATCGAATATTCGGTATTCGATGGGTAAAATTTTGAAAAAATAATTCTGCCGTTAAATTATCTCACCCATTCAGTTTTTGCACAAATTAAACTTGGCTCACAGATATCTATTAACAAGATAGGAAATGGAGGCCGTACACGCATAACCGCACCTTCTCATTAGCATAGTTTTGGGCACCTCATTTGCATACTTTTGGCCACTTCCCCATTGAATTACACGTAAAACCTCTCGCATGCGCATTTTCTTAATGTTTGTGACGACCGCACGTGTTATGTTCAAACACAAAATGCGCTACATGCACACGCGTTCCAAGCTGCCTGAAACTTAACCGGTTACGGTGATGTGCCATTCAATAACAGTCGTTTCTTATCTTGTTGTTAATAGATGTGTCTTGGCTCAAACTATAGACTTTATGTTGTAACTAGCATAATGGTCTCTCGCCCGGAGTGTTTTGCAAAAGTGTCGTTGGCACTAATCACAGACCTGTGTACATGTATCTTGTACACTGGACTCGTACTTGGACGGAAATTTGCCATTTTGGCGACGGAAAACAGATTTTCACCTCTTCTTAATTTAATGACATGTTTGGTTTGGAGTGAAAAAGCACACCAAATATTCAATTCAGTAAAATGCTATTTGAATATTTGATGGATGATCCAATATTTGAATCCTTAGGCACAGTCTTAGCATCAATTATTCACCGTTAAAAAGGAAAGCAGTTTTAACTGCAAACCCACTAAGTATTTTTTTTTACTAGGAACCGACTCGAGAAATATTGCCATGAAACTTTGCAGAATACTTTGTTTAATGAAATTAATTGCAGTAGAAACAACACTATTACAAAGCTAAAGACGGTAGCCGTCAGAAATGTCAGATTCATGACACACCAATGTTTCAGAAAACCTTTAAAACCCTGCACGATGTTTGTGTTAAAGTCAGAATACATCATTGGTAATTTTGAAATTCGGAAATGTTCACAGATTTACACACAACTTACACAATATAAACATGACGGTAGTAAACTTCCCCTGAAATGGTTATAGTTTTTTTTTAAATAAGTAAAACATTTACTTTTCAGGTCATGAGACGAAAATTCACTTCGCCCCAAAACCATTTCGCCCTGCACCATTTCGCCCCAAAACCACTTCGTCCTTACACCACTTCGTGCACAGGCCGTAGTTCGGGGCGAAGTGGTTCGGGGCGAAGTGGTTCAGGGCGAAGTGGTTTTGGGGCGAAGTGACTGTAAAGCCTTTTTTGACTGTTTTCTCAAAAGTTATACGAAGTACGGGTGAGTGAGTGAGTGAGTTTGTGGTTTAACGCCATGCCGGCATCAGAGGCCATATTCATGGCGGGATTATGTTAATATATAAAAATGCTTGGTTTTGATTAAAATTAATAAAATCATGTAAGTTGTGGAAAATATATGATCTTGGAATTAGTTGTATAGATAACAAGTGGTATATTTTAATAAAATTGAAGAAACATTGTATATAAGTACTACATGGAATCTGGGTAGTTTTCCAAGGCAACCCCGAGGAGGCCGGTCATAGTGGATCACCCAGACACACGGCACCGTGTCTAAATAATCCCGCAAGGTCGGCCTATACGAAGTACGGAGCTGGTTTTTGCTCAGGTTGGTTTTAATCATGCATATCATCAATCACACAGGGAGATTAAACCATTTGCAACGGTTTACCAATCATGTGTTCTGCCTTTAAGTAACGGCTGTTGTTAAAAACAACCTTCAATTGTTAATTTAATACAGAAACAGAAAGGTACCATTTAAACAGAAATTTTGTTGTGTTTATCATTATTGCAGTCAACACTTTAAAACTGTGAAAGTTTTGATCATTGAAAATACGATAAGGCTATTAGAAGTAACAAACACCCCAGAGGTTTTTTGTTGAGTACCACGAGTACACAAAAAGGTATCTGGACTCTTAAAGACAGATTGATAAACTGCCTTATAGAAATTTTAGCCACATAGACGCAGTTATACTTGTTTTGTGTATGAATAAAGGGTAAAAAGTTGTCTGCAGACAACTTTTTTTAAAAACTTCCTTGAGTTGGTAATTTCTCCCACTAAGATACTATTTTACATGAAAAAAAAATGTGTTTTTTGTTACCATTGCCATCTTTGTCGGGTTTTGAATAACTGCAAATGATGTACATGTATTGGGGCTTTAAAACCACAGAGTTGTCCAAAACGACAATTATTTCTTTTGTTTCTTCAATGGGGCGCTTTCACAGGGGGTTAAAAGGTCACAGGTCACTATTGCTTGTCTTCCAGAACGAGAGAGAACAATAGAGCCATGTGCTTTTCTGCTTGCAGCCACGTGTGTTTCCCCACGTGGCTCTATTGTTCTCTCCCGTTCTGGAAGACAAGCAATAGTGACCCGTGACGTTTTAACCCCTGTGAAAGCGCTCTATAGACCTTTATCACGGTGCGTCCATCTTTGTCTTGTTCCCCGCTGCATAGTACGTGTCGGGCATGATCAGTGCGTGTCTGCGCGACAGCGCGTGCAATTTTCTGTTGTTTTGAGAGAATCACTGTCCGCGATGCGCGTTTTTTTTATCGCACCGCGCGCATGTCATTGTGATGCACACAATGAACACTCTGAACACGGGGCCAAACTATTTTATTACGGCAAGCCTCGCTTTCGTTACGTTCATTTTAATAGGGAAAAAGGGAAGATGACCGCACCGTGATAAAGGTTTGTTGCTATTAAACCAAGTCACTAACTAGGAGTGTTTTAAAGCCAAATGTGTGCTTTAAACTTCAATGAGTTGCCAGAAAGAAACCACACAAAAATCAATTTCACCAATCCACCACTTTGAAGGTTACTGTGAAGTAGCCACAACTTACTTTCTCGGTGCATTTCTTGATGAGATCCGTAGAGAAATGGGGTAGCTGCTTTAGGTACGAGTCCTTGTTCCACATGGCTTGAGTTACCATCTGTGCAAGTTCCATAGCTGCTGGGGCTGGAGAGAGCCAGCCGTTACTGGAGAGGACATCGACGCAAGCTTGGATCAGCCGCAATGCCTGAGGGATGATGCAATGACAGATTAGAGGATATTAGACTGAGCCAGCAGCACTTGTTCTATTTCATAAAACCCATTTTATGAAACCCATAAAGCCCAATATGGGTACATGTAATTCCCAAAATTAGGGGTCGAAAAGTGTGACATGCTTTTAAAGATTTTCAAGTGTGTTTAGTGATTGAAAGTGGTTTGCAGTAGAAAATATTTATTTTTATTTCCATAAATGCCACTTTTTTGACGTTTGTGTGTGGATAAGGCACCAAGGTTAATGCAAACTCATTCTACAGCTAATTTTCATTGGCGTAGGTAACCCGGGACACCAAATTCCAATTCAATATAATGGAATTATGAGCCTTTTGTTTTCCCCGACTCGTCACACCTTGCATGATCCTCTCCAGGTCAGCGCTGACTTGAAGCAACTCGAACGCAACTACATGTAGTTGGTTTCTTCAACGTCCGCAATAGTGCCGTGTTTTTTTCTTCGGACACTATTTTTTATTGCTGCAAAGACGCGAAAATCTTGTACATAGCACCCAGAAACCCTTCTTATGAAATACAGTCTGTACATAGTTTTCATAGGACATTATTTTCCAATCGCGATTGACAAAATTAAGCAACTTGACTGGTTTCCACGGCAGGGCATACACGGAACAAACCTTTCTACTGCTAGACATAAAACTAACTCACAAGAACATGTGATTGATCCGAACAAGAAATCTTGTTCGGATAAATCACGTGATGTTGATTTTTTGGAAAATGCTCCAAAACAGCCAAATTCAATGGTTTCTTTTCAGGATCTATTTAGTTTATTTTGGAAAACTTTCAGAATAATGAATGGGTCTATTTTGAGCCCAAAATAGCCCAACGAAGCCAGTGTGTTCCTTTAAAGGGCAACAATTATGCTACACAAAATTCTGTTTTGCACTGAAGCAGCTTGAGTTTTAACGATAGATGCACGAAGAGCATTATCTTCCTGTGTGAATGAGGATGTGTATGATACAAGCCAACCTGTGTATAAGTCCGTTCAGTACCTCATCTACGTTCCAAGAAAATCATCTTGAATGATTTTTTAATAAGGAGATATTTTGGGCAGAATCATATTGGACAGCTTCAACTTCAATTATGGACAGCTTCAATTTGAGTAAGGTTAACTCAACAATAAAGGTGACTAGACAAGCTCCAACAGGCCTGAGAGTTGCATGGAGTTGAGTTGAATTGGCCTAAAGGTGTTTTTAAACATTTTAAAATTCAAATAAAGTGATTTTCAAAGGGTTAAAATATACTATGAAAATTAAGCCACAAAGGTTTACTTGAACCACAAACATCCACAATTTATACAAACGCCGGCATGACTCACTTTACTGAGGATGTCTTCAGTGTCTGATTGTATCTCTGCAGACAGCTGCATGCGACTCAGATGGGATTGGATCAGTAGGTTGGTCTTGACATGGGGATCATTGTAGCGGGCATTGGCTAGCTTGTTGGGGACACGCGTTGACAGCTGTAATTGTTAAAAACAATATTAGTATTTTTAAATTTGTGTCTAAAATCTGACCTTCAGTATTTACAAGTATTTGTTCCTTCTAGTACTCAAACTAAGGACTCCTCAGGCACTCTAGCTCATCAGCCTGAAGAAACCTCTGAAGACATAGAAATCCTCAGGGTATGAATTCCGTTTACTGGGATTCGAACCAGGGCCAGGTGGAAGTCTAGGAGAGAACTGCTTCGCCAACCCGATTCACCTAATGGGCAATGTCACTTGTGAAAGTACCTGGTAAACGACAGAAATTAATTGGGGGAAAGCCTGTCCAAGAACTACATAGAAATGAATGGTTAAGATAGTGACAAGCTGCAAAAACAGCATGTTCTCTCTGAACCCGAGTAGAATAAGTGACAATTTTTTACAAGTATGCCGGTGAGTCTCTCAACCTCAGCGTTTTAACGTCACTTTTGGCATTTAACCTTAGAAATTGGTGAGAGAAAATAGCGAGAGATTGTTTTTATCTTAATTTCTTTTTTAAATGTACATTTTGCAACTTTATGGAAATGATGAACAAATGGTTATATGTAACCCACATTGATGATCTGTAACCCACAATTCAAAACCGATGGTCACCCGATGCAACTAAGAAAAGTCAGTGAGGAACAACTGCAAAACCGTGTTTTGAGACTGCCAGTTGGCTTCATAGCTCGAATCGAAGGGTATACGGGTCATTCTATAAATTTGGGGTCCAACGTGTGACATTTTCCTGTCCCTGTTACACCTGACATACTGCCATTTGCCGTACAAGTATTATTAAAAATGCCTTCAAAACATATTTTTATGAATTGTATTTTATGTAATCACTCCTTGAAATAATGTAGAAGGCATTTAAAGAATATGTCCTGAATTTACAAACTACAACATTTTACAAGATGTCAGACATAACAGCGGACAGAAAAATTGGACCCCAAATTTATAGAATGACCCATCTGCATGTTAAAGGAGCGTACCAGATCACATTTCTGTGATCACATTTCTGCAGCAACAAGGTTTCCCATTTAATAGATATGTAAAGGTTATTTTCGATGATAATAAATAGGTGTATCCAACATTACATCACCTGTAAGCCACTTCTAATCCTACCTGTTTCATAACCGACTCCTCGTGGTGTCTAATCTGTATCTGCTCATACTCAGCTGCCGAGGAGATAATCTCGATAAGTCCCTTGATCTTAGTCTTATTGTTGAGTGACATGCTGAACAGCTCAATAGTGGTGTAGTTAATGTAATGATAGGCAGCTATCATGCCCAGGTTGAGGGGCGAGATGACCATGTCGTCCTCAATGCTGATGCACTTGGACTGTTCCAAGTCTTGCAGTGTGTTCTCCACAAGCTCAGATAGGTGGTCTGATAGGTGGCGATGGGTCACGCCTGAAAGTCAAAGCAAAAAAGATTAATAATAATGATAATGATTAGATTTGTATAGCGCACATATCCACCCTGCAGGGTGCTCAAGGCGCTGTTACCATTATTACCGCTGCCATCAGGGAATCACCAGAACCATTTCGCTTCAACTAGGTGGCTGCTGGTCAGGCGCACAACCCTATCAGCAGTTAGATTGTGGCATTCCCCTTAACAGCTTCCCATATATCGCTTGGGTTGACGAGGCAACTGGGATTAAGTGCCTTGCCCAGGGACACAGACACGTTGGTCGAAATGGGGCTCGAACCCCCAACCTCTGATTGGGAGTCCCGCTTCATACCCACTAGACCACACGCGCTCCCAGATTGGTTTTTAAAGATCCAATATATAGACAATGTGCCCTCTGACGTCACAACAAACTAAAACATGCCTGTCATTATGCGCACACATCATGTTTTACATAAATTTGGGTAATGAGTCGCCGGCACAGATTTACATTAAAAGCTAGATTAAAGACGACTGTTATTGAATGGTACATCAACGTAATTGGTTTGGGTCGGTTTGGAACGTGTGCGGGTTTAGCATATTTTGTTTTCGAACATAACACGCACAATCGTCACATATGTGACCGACTCTGGCAAAACCCGACGCTTCTCGGCATTTCCCATTACGCGATATGGGCCCACAACCTTAAAAAATGGCCTCTGGGACCAACTTTGGCAAAACTCTGGGAATATTTGGCAGAATCAACATCGGGATACATTCAAGATTTTTCTCAAAATTCCTCATATTATTGACAAAAAATTAAATAATCAAACTTTGTCAAACTTTAAAGACCAATAGCTCCATTTCACTTTTTCTGATCTGTCATACTTTAATTGGTCATAACTTCACCAAAAATTATCAGAATTTCCTCAAACATGTTTTAAAAGATACCTTTTTGTATGCACACTAAGCTGATACCAAAACTTAAATTTATCACAAGTGTTGGGTTTTGCTGGAGCAAAGGGGCATACCTGCCAACATTGCGGAGTAAAACAAAATCCGACTGTAGTGAAACTTGCGAAGGTCGAGTTGGTACAACGGTACACAACACATGCGGCGTGCGCGCGGGGAGTCGGGTCAAGTCGACCGTTTACCAACTCGACTCAAATAGCACTTCACCTAGCCCAGGTTGGACGTCATCGTCTTCATTGCATTACGACCATCCGCTATGTTATATTGCGTAAGGAGTCCAACATGGGCTACAATTCGCCTAACAAGCATCACACGTGAATTAGTCTTGGTTCAAAGATGCCTTTCGTGGTGCGCGATCCAATTCATCATTCTAGTTGGCAGGTATGGTATCTCGCAGGATAGATATGTGCACTATATAAGCTGCCATTAATATTATTATTATTTCTCTATTTTATCCCATAGGGTGAGACTTTTTGCGTAGAAAGTTATGTTAGGGCTACGCGGTCGGTTAGGGCGACAATTTGGCGTAGCCCCAATATTTTGGAAGTCAAAAACCATTTTTTTTTAAAGGTCAAAAACCATTTTTTTTTTAAATCGAGAACCATTTTTATTAGGTCTAGAACCATCTCTCTTAGGTATGGAACCATTTTTGGAAGCTCCGGGTACAGAAATTTGGTGTCCAATCGATGTCTTCTAGCCGAAATTTCGGTGGTCGTTTGGGAAAGTTTTACCGGTGGGTCGCCCCTTTGCAGCATTAAGAATTATTATTATTACTACTACTCCTGTGTGCGCGAATGGCAAGAATAACAACACTTGGGTCTGTGAGAGTATGCTCTCGCTATTCCTCGACAAATGGGGAGTGTGCTTACTTCAGACGAGTGCCATGTGATTTGCACAAAGATGGCAGAACATGGGTGGAATTTGTTGAAGGTGTTAACTCGTTAACTAAAACAACTCACTAAGGTTTGCTCCAGACAACATCAAACATATTTCTGTATTTTCTTAAGTTTCTTTTGAGCAGTATTTGTCGAATCATTTTGACTGATGGCAATTCGCGCATGCGGACTGCATTTTGAAACGGGTATTTTGAAACACCCTAACGACAAAATAAATGAAAACCATCCAATTGTCACCTTGCAAGTTGTAGTAGTTTGGATTCTGTGTCATGCGACGGTAGAGGAACGTCCAGGTCAGGTAGTCCACGGCGTCTTGTTTGTTTTCTATCGTCTTGGTAACAACTTCGGCATTGAAATGGTCGTGGAGACAGTGATCAAGATGGGACTATAAGGGAAACAGAAAAGGAAAAAAAACTTTTAGGTTCCCAGCTAGAGTTAAGGATAACAAAGAAACAATTTCATACGGGAAAAATGTACCGAGCAACAAAAGAAATGCACATTTTCTTCACAAACAAGTTTAATCAAAAATTGAAAATATTTCTATACTTCGGCATGGCATAGTCTTTTGTTGTAATGTTATCAGGGGCGAGATTGGAGGAAAACAACAATTCCAGAAGGCGCATGGCTTCCTTGGGGGAGGGAGCGGGGGAGAGACGTAGAGACCACGAAGACTTCAACTTTTGGGATGGTTTTAAACACCACCACCGTGCAAATTGCAATGTCAAAAACATTTTAACCAGGTATTACAAGAACCAGTTTTGTTTTAAATATTTACCTTGTACAAATGTGGATAATATTAAAAAGAATTTAGGCAACATCGATCGTTGAAGACGGTGAAGCGAAAGTGGAGGGTAAAATCGGTTCGTTGCCCACTGTTTGCCGCATTGCACCAGCCGCGCACTGCACACATCACGCGATACACGACCGTTGCCAGTTTACGATGCAGGCAAAAATGGCGCTTGCTTAGGGATTAGACTTGTACACGTTTGCTTC
Source organism: Henricia sp. BOLD:AAB3569 (assembly GCA_037783545.1). Lineage (NCBI taxonomy): Eukaryota > Metazoa > Echinodermata > Asteroidea > Spinulosida > Echinasteridae > Henricia > Henricia sp. BOLD:AAB3569. The sequence goes on along the minus strand of JBBELK010001094.1, from coordinate 161,436 downwards.
GCTACTCGTTGCAGTCTTAGTCTGCTCGCCGAGCAGCACAGTACATACATGTACAGCGCTGTAAGTCATGGCACTTGCGTGGCGACGAGACTTGCACAAGTTTGCTTCGCAACATTATTGAATCATTTGAGGGTGCTCGTTAAAAAAATAAGGCCCGCTGGAAGGGCGAAAAAGCGGAAAATAAAATGTGGATCGCAAAGCACACAACAAAAAGCGGAAATCCGCTAAAAATCAGAGATTTCACAATGAAAAACAGAAAACTCAATTCCGGAAAAATCACACCCCGAATGTTATGGAGTCAACTGCACATTCTATGGGCAAAATACATTTATTTCATTAAACCATACTATGTCGTCAAAGAAATTTTGAAGCCTAGTTCACACTGTCAATTTTGTGCCACATTGGGCCATGACGTAATTTTTGTTTTAGTAAATTGTAGTTTTGCCCCAAGACCGAGAGTTGGTAGCACGAGAGGCAATCAAATGGCGAGGCATGCAAACTTGTGGGGGGAAACAAATTTCAATCTTAGGGCAAGACTACGATTCCCTAAGAATGTGTCGTTGCCAAGCGCGGCACTACATTGCGAGTGTTAAACTACATGTATGTTTAATCTAGCTTGTGCATGCACTGTAGCATGCTTCTGGGGGTAGAGTGCCAGTTACTAAAGACTTCAGGGTCTTTCTATAAATTAGGGGTCCAAAAGTGTGACATTTGGTGTCCCCCGTTACACCTGATATGTGTTATTTTTCGTACAAAAATTATTAAAATGGCTTTTAAACCATTTTGTATGAATTGTACTTTATGTACTCGCTCTTTGAGATGGAAAGTATTTAAAAAATGTGTCCTGAATTTACAAAAACAAGATGTAAAATGTAACGGGGGACACCAAAGCTGGACCCCTAATTGATAGAAAGACCCTTCAAATAGTTTAAATCAGTGACAGAGCTCACCTCGACTGGCAGAGGCTCATAGAGGAATTTCTTGTAGAAGTCTTTCTTGGAGCCTTGGCAGAGAATCACACACTTACCAACTATGAGAGAGAAAGAAAGACAGAATAAAGAACAAAAATAGATGTTGATATACATTCAAAGATATATGCAGTTATTTAAATAGTACATTGAGTATTGGTCATCAACACAGGAGGCCAAAGCCAGTGTACATAAAACGTAATGCGCAAGGCAAGCCATGTAGAACAGACTTCATTTCCACAGTAATGGGGTACATTTCTGTGACATACAAGATCTTAGGTCCCAGTTCAGTTCAAATGTCTTAATTTGATCTCTAAATTATCATTATACAGCTAAACTGAGGAAATAACTTTTGCACCAAGGAGTGGAAAAAATACACATCTGTGAAAACCCCGTGCACACATTTTCCTATTACGTATGTAACAAAGACAGAAAAAAAATGTCACAATTGGTCCGTCCACATTACATACGTATAAGGGGAACTTTGTACACAAGCTTTTCAAAAAAAATGTATGTTGTGACAGCAATTTCTTACCCTTTTGGACAAAGGTTATCTCCCGAGAGCAGTACAAGGAAATGTCTTTAATTTTGAGATAAACTAAAGACATCTGAAAGGAATTGTTAACTTCTTTCAAATGTACCTCATTACTGTAACAATGCTTGCATAGTTGCATACTTAAAGTATTACATGCAAATAAATTGATTAATTTAATTACATGAGTGAAATTGATTACACTGAAATTGATTTTTGTGAATAAAACAGGTTAAAATACACTACAGGAAGCAAATACACATCTCCCCCAACCCATAAGTTAACTAATTCCTATAGACTTTATCAAATGTGCGAGCCAACAAAGCATCAGAGGTTTCTCTCATCAGGAATCAGGATTACATCCCTTAAAAAACACTCATCATATGCTACATTTCCTAATGTTTAAATATATGGGCAATTCCATGAATTAGTGGACATGACCCTAAATGTTACAATTTACATGTAAATTTGCCCCATTTCTAGGTTTTTATATAACGTGTACCCGCTGCAAATGTTCAGTGGAATGCAACTGGTAAAACCCTTCGTAAATTAATGAAGGGTTCAAACAATTAATGGATTTGAACAATAAGACGCACTTTAAATCTTTACACACTGAATTTCAGCAAAAATAGTGTCAATATTAGAGATGAGACATTTAACCGGTTAACCATTAAAAAAAAAAAAAAAAGAAGTAAAAAACCAGTTTCAGTGTTCTCCAACTATTGGGGCGAAATGACTGCAAACCCTTTTCTTACTGTTTTCTCAAAAGTTAGTCGGGTTGGTTTTAATCACGCATATCTTCAATCACACCATGGGATAAAACTATTTGTAACAGTTTACCAATCATGTATACTATCTTTAATATGCAAATGGTTTATGATTATGGTTTGACAGAGATCAGGGGTTTCACCTTCGTGTTCAATCTCTGGTCTGTTGGCTCTCCCAACCATCTGAAGGACGTCAGTCACAGGATAGTCCACATATCTAGGCAGGCAAATACAAATTGGCATATATCAATCAATTACGTTTACCAGTTTCAAAGATTTAAGATGCTAAAGTACCATGTACTGAATGAATCGAACACTGGCCGGATCAATGACCAAGATGTCTGTTGTATATAATGCAGGAGGTTGTTGGTTCCAATAGACTATGTAAGTTGACCTCGCGAACGTACGAGACCGCGCGAGACCACTGTTATTTCCGGGCACAAGACCCTATCTCTTCAACGCACGTCGCGAGCGAAATTCTTTGATTATTTTGTTTACGCAGGTTTTTGTAAACTCAGACGGCCCAAAACGCGTATCTCTAAATAAAATCTTGCATTCCAATTGATGAAGTGGGGTATATAATCAAAAATAAGCAATCGAAATGTAAAAATTTACGATCTTTTCTGAGCCGACAAGTCAATCTTTGAAGATCGTAAACTACATGCAGCAAAAGATATGCAACACGCACAGCAGCCGACATACGTAGGCCTACAGTGTACAAACAGACCTTGCTAGCGATAGGCAAAACGCCATCTACCAAAAGTAGAACTTGCAGACTTTTTTTTTTAGAGTGCCCAAGTTCGAAGCATTCATTTTCACATGAATCCACACTTGGGTCATCCATTCCAAATTGGATGAAGAATATGCTAGCAGAGAAATTTATTCAGGTCACGAAATTTTAATAAATTGTTATCGTTTTTAGAGATAATTATGCATGTATTATATATTGTAAAAAAAACATTTTAGTTACCCGAATCACTTTCGGGTCGGTTGTATACTTAAGATTGGACAGACAAATTTATATACAAAAAACAAAATCTCGCCCGTGTTATAGGAATAGGCGTTTTAGTCGTGTTGTGCCCGGAAGCTCAGATTTGACCTTTGCCGCGAGACTTACATAGTCTATACCATGGAGTTCATAACGGTGTCTTGGGAAATCAGCTCATTGTGTGGACGGATACATAAAAGGATGCTTTTTATGTGGGGATGTGGCTCCTACTATGTGCCGAAAACACGCCCTGATAAGGGGTGGATTTTTGGAATTTAGGTGCTTTCTCCTGCAATCTAAGACAATGTCTACTCACGCGTGTATCTTTCCATTGTAATACTGCGTATCCATGACGACCACCAGATGGGCGGGGAATGTCATGCCCCAACACATTTAGGTGCTTTCTCCTGCAATCTAAGACAATGTCTACTCACGCGTGTATCTTTCCATTGTAATACTGCGTATCCATGACGACCACCAGATGGGCGGGGAATGTCATGCCCCAACACATGTTACGAGCAGCCACAACAATCTGGATCGCTCCCGATGTGTACAGCTGCTCTACCACTTTCTTCTCAAGCTCAGAGAGACCCTCGTGGAGATACGCGATGCCGTTCTCCAACATCTCACATAGGGTCTAAAGAAAGAAGAGATTTTTAGAATCTATGCCGATAGGACCACTTTTTATGTTTAAACAAAATCACGGCAATTCCACAGTTAGGCCAAACAAAATAAATTTTATTGTCATTTTTGTTTACATTTCAGTACATGCATTTGCGTGTTGTTTTGCAATGTTTGAAACTCACTATTAACACTATGTAGTGTAGACAATGTTATGTTTGTTGGAAATTATTGCAAATAGTGCTCATTTAAAATTATCAACTTGAAAATTGGCAATAAAAAGTTTGAGGTCGGCAATTTGGCCTAACAAATTCCAGGTAGGTCGAGTTACCGTAAAGACACCATTTATTTTGTTTGGCCTTAGTAACGTTACATATTTAGCAATTTACTGGAGGTCTATCTTTTCTCCGTTATATCAACACGCTAGCCTGTCAGTTCTCCATTTTGGTACCATCAATGCATCTCACTAACATCTACCGGACAGTAATAACTAAACTCATTCAGCCCCATTTTGTGAATTGTAATAAATATTTTAATCTTGGTTTGTAACGTTACAAAAAAAGGACATGGAAAAAATGCATGTCTTGAAACAAATTTTCCTCAAATGGGACAACTGAAACATATTTCTTTCAAAATTTAGTTCTTTCAAAATGATGTCCACGCGGTGCTCGCTTTGCGGTTTCAGAAATGGAAGTTCGGAGCCATAAATTGAAATACCGCGGCTGCCTGAAAGAATATTTATGAGATATATAAAACAAATGCAACATGGTTTGAGGGAAAATAGTGAAAACTAATGATCCCTCGGTGTTGGATGATTAGAACTATCTCCCTCGGGAGATAGTCTCAATCATCCGACACATCAGGATCATTAGTTTTCATTATATACCTCATGCGTCATCCTGTCATCCGATTGGTTAAAAGTGGGTTATTGAATCAGCTAGACCCAGCGCGTGTAGAATTCCGACTATGCCCGTGGGCATAGTCATTTAGCGGGTTCCGGACGCGCGCATGACATGTGTAGCATAGCTGTGCACCAACTATGCAGCTGTGCGCTTTACGTAAACATTGAGCCGGACGGTAATGGTGGAATCTCGACGAAGTCGTTTTGTCGTCCGTCGTAGATGATGGAGTCCTTAAGAAAATATAAAGTGGCCTACAGTGAAAACTGTCAGGTGAAATGTGCTACTAAAGTGCCAGGTGATTATGCTACAATTTTTTGCTGTAAATATACAACTTGTCCGCCGTAGACCTGCTTCTGAAATCAAAACTCGAAGGACCACTGTCATGACTGAGTCGTTACTTTTAACCAACCAGATGACAAAAATCTACACATTCGGTATATTTAACAAATATTGCCTGCTGTTTATTCGGGTCATGGTTAAGATTATAGGCCCTCGGTGATCTCGAAGCCATGACTATGCCCCTCGGCTTCGAGATCACCTTGGGCCTATAATTTTTACCATGCCCCTCTGCAGTCACTATTTGTATACTATTTCTCATGTTGTATTTGTATATTAGCTTCCCATCCCATGGTATTGGAAGCCGACAAACTCTGGAACTAGTTTAATTGTCAACTTGCAATACCTTGGGGAGCTCAAACCACAAATAATTCTGACCTCGTCGTTGACTTTGCTGAGATGTCCCCCCAAATCCTCCTTTGCCACATGCAAAAAGCGACTTTCCTCAGAATCCTCGGCCGAAGCGTAGGTCAAAAGGTCAATAGCCGTCAGCTTGGTCTGCTTGCGAGACGGCACGAACACAATGACGGGCTTGTTGGGAGAATGTTTGAGGATGGCGTTGTAGGTCGGTTTTACCATAGCGATGAGGCGCGAAGCTGTGTGTGTGATGTTGAAACCCTGAGAAGGTTGGGAAAATATAGCTGTAAACAAGCTGAGAAAATATCATGCCTATGTTCGGTCACAATCTTTCAGTCAATCGACAATTATCAACACATCGTGCAGATACGCACTGCGCGGTAACTCTATGGCTTTGGCACGTTGCGGCAATGAAGCCAATACGATCGAGCGATGTCCATGTAGATATTGATCGTGAAGTCATATGGATTGGGCGCCGGGCTAAAAATACCGGATCTGATTCGGCACAGGAATTGCTTTGTATAGTGCATGTGATGTTCGACAGTTACACAAAGTATTTTTGCAAGTATGGGAAGTCATTTTGAGTGCATTTTTGACATTCAGAAAGCCAGCTCTCTTTCATATTTTTCATTTCGCTCATAATGTAATTTGAATCGATAAAGTCCAGGTTCTACAGCTGGGTAAAATCAGCAACTACCTTTTCCAGAAAGAAACTGGTCAAAAGAACTTGAAATGCAATCGCAAGAGTTAAAGGAGTGTGACCAGATCACTTTTTTTTTACCCATAACTCCCCGGGACTTACCTTATGGGTCATGAGATTTTTATATCATAACATCCGTTATATTTTTCTGATTACGAAACTGAAACTCCCGCGCTTCTAGGCCGCATATTTCCGAGGATATCGTCGAAAATCCACCAATTATTTGTAAACTAATTTTCCAGTATCAACGTTTATCCGCTGAAAGCATACTCGATAGTTTTGTTCAATTTTTTACTGGAAATTGCGAATGTTTTCGGGTTTTTGGGACATGGGAGGTGTGTATGGGAGTTACTTGATAATATTGGTAAGTTACATCGAAAACTATTTTCCAGAAACTCTGGTCACGCTCCTTTAAAAAATGCATCGTGAAACAATAATATTGAATATTTTCAAGACTATGATACCAAGACATGTCTAACAATTTGTAAATTATTTTAAATATTCTATTTAGAAACTGCACAGAAATTTCTTTAAACAATTTTGTTAACTTGAAAAGGCCATTTTTACAAATGCATAAAAATAATCATTATAATCAGTGGCCGAGCGGTCTAGTGCGTCGAACTCAAGTTTCTGTACAAGCCAGTACTAGAATGTGGGTTCGATGCCGGGCGGTGGCACTTGTGCTCTTGAGCAAGGTACTTAATCACACTTGTTTCATCCTTCGGAAGGGATGTAAAGCCGTTGGTCCAGTGCGTTAGGTTTCAGTAACACACTTTAAAGATCCCAGAGCATTCTTTCGTGAAGAGCAAGGGGAGGGATTCCCCGGTGTCTCTGGCAGTTCTAATTCAACTTAGAAGTTGATAGTTATTCGAATATCTATGTTAATTGATCTCATTCCTGTAATTGGCGATCCTTCCGTTGTTGGATGTGGTGAATAAATAAAAATTAAAAAAAAATTATAATTATTATAATGCCATCGACCAGTCACATGAAACGTCTCTGACCCGTCACACGCTGTGCGCTATACCAGCAACCTGTCACACGCAACAGCAAGAACGATCAATTACACCAGGCGTAGAAATATGGGTCAGTCCATGTCAATCCTTATAAGCTAGGCTGTGTCTAAATTCATCGACTGTGGCTTGAAAATTACACAAGTCCATGGAAGACGTTACACAGACAATTAATCGCTTTCCATATACTCGTACATAAATTCAAGACGGACACGGGCTATTTCACAATAAGTGGTCATTTGAGTAAATTACAGTATAACCCATCCTGGATAACTTTATCTGTGCAAATACATGTTATGAGTGATTTTATATGATGGGTAATATGAAGGACAAGCTACAGAACTATTTTTACATAATTCTACGAGTTATTCGTTTTGAATTTCTCTATTTACATGCACTTTTAACACCATTTTGGAGTCTCATTTCAAGTTTTACATTAGTTTAAATGGAATCATTTGTTGATGATGCATTATTGTGGTGAATTTGGTGATCAATCATGGATATATAGTGTTCAACAATATTGTGAAACTTGTGTTGGTGTAATTCGGTCGAAAAATTTTAATTTTATGAACATTTCAAAATAAAGTGGATTTCCCGTTATTAAAATAAAATATGGTAATGTCCTCTCCAGGACAAGGTATTCATGACAATGGAATAGTTTGGAAATATGTACTCACAAGTATGTTTGTATCATCTACAGGACACATTTGATGGAGTAAATATGACAATTTGATCGTGGGAGCGATTTGAGTAAATATTATCAAGATCATATTCAGGGTTGTGGAAAATCCGTTAAAAATTTGTCCTCTCCAGGACAGCAGTTAATTGTAATATAACATGTCAACCATGATTGAAATATTTTATGTTATGTTTGTAAAATTAACAGTACCATTCCTTCTAACAGGACATTGCATGGCATTACCATTTCAACATTTAGTCTGGCCATTATATTGTGATATTCTGTGTTTAACAAAATGTCCTCTCCAGACAACCAATTACAAATCATTATTTCATTGGAAAAAATAAACATGTTAATCATAATGCCACGCTCTGATATTTTAGGAATTATTAGTATGCATCCTGAAGTTTTTGGATCAACAGAGTTTTTGTGAGTTGGACAAGTTTGAAATTTGACCCCCATTTGCCAGTGAGACTGAAAGTGTACACTTATTGTGAAATAGCCCACACAGCCTTTACATTGTAATCTTCCAAGAAAGAAATTAAACAGTCCATGTTCGCAATGTTATCATCAACTGGGAATGAGAGAGACCCACCTGTATGTGTAACTCGAGTGGCACCGGTCTGACATTGGGGTGAAAGATGAACGTGTTAGTGGAGCTAGCTCCAAGCCACTGAGCCACGTCCTTGGCATTGGCAAGGGAGGAGCTTAGAGCCAAGATACGGATGTTGCGCTCAATCTGAGAGGAGATGTAGCGCATCCTGGAACAGATGACTTCAAGAACAGGCTGAAGGGGAACAAGTTGGAGAAGACAACAAAACAAAAAAGACAATGAGGGACAAAGAACGATTTGGGTCTTTTTATAAAAATTGGAGCCAAAGAGCTACAGTTTGACGCATAAAAAAATGGCTTTTCCAACTGAACAGATTTCTTTAACCCTCAAAGCTGCAAAGTAGAACTGCTGTTAATTGTACAGGCCTTTTATTGCCGATTGTAATGCCAAAAAGTGCTTTAGCATGATTATTTAGCATTCAATACTTAAAGGCAGTATACATCATTGGTAATCTCAAAAATCAGAAATGTTCACAAATTTACACAATATAAACATGACGACGGTAGAAAACTTCCCCTTAAATGGTTTTGTCTGAAGTGCTATAGTCTTTGAGAAATGAGTAAAACAATTAGTTTTCGTCTCATGAGACGAATATTTAATTCGCCCCAAATTACTTCGTCCAAACACTACATCGCCCAAATGCCACTTCGCCCCGAAACCGCTTCGCGCACAGGCCGTGGTTCAGGGCAAAATTGTTCAGGGCAAAGTGGTTTTGGGGCAAAACCCTTTGACTGTTTTCTCAAAAGTTAGACTAAGTACGGAGCTGGTTTTTGCTCAGGTTGGTTTTAATCATGGATATCTTCAATCACACAGGGGGATAAAACTATCTGTAACAGTTTACCAATCATGTATACTATCTTTAAACAACACAACATTGAGATATTGAGTGTGTAGATGTACAGTGTGTTCAAAGTTCAAACATTGTGGGGCTGGTGGCCACTTACAGCCGCTATGGGAGTTGAGGCCACTTCTGGCTCCTATGGTCCCTAAAGCTGCCCTCAGGTCGACCTGTGATTCTCATGCACCACGAAGGAACACTCGGCATCAAGCAAAAAAGTAACAATCGGGTCACAAAACTGAACAAATCATATGAGTAAGGCTGAACAAGCAGCAACTAGACACAAAGTAATCGCAACGCTGCTCATGCCAAGGACGATGGCATGATCTTTCTGCATGCTGATTGGCTGAAGACAAACTGAATGCGCGTGCCTTGCGCACACATTTGGTTTTCTTCCACAGAACTTGGCTGCGACGATCGGCAGCATGTCGCAAAAGTTGAACATGTTTTTACTTCTACTCTTGCGATTGTTGCTTTTCTTTTTAGCGCGCCCGATGCCGATTGTCATAATGTTGTCGGAACTACAATCAGGTTGCAAAACAATCGCCGAATGATTTTGATGCCGACAGGCGTAGCTCAGGCACAGCTTGGTCTTAAAAAGGCAGTCGCCGACTGTTCTGCGTCGTCACAAGGTCGACCCGAGGGCGTAACCGGCATTGAATAAAATGCCGTTGGTCTGGTACATTGTGTGTAAACAATTATCACATCAAAAATTCCCTGACCAGTTAACTCACCCCGTTGTCTCCACCAATCAAATGTAGCTCATCCACAACAAACACACCGACGTTCTGCACGTTCTTTCGCTGCTTCCATCGGCGCGACAACACGTCCCACTTCTCAGGGGTGCTGATGACGATGTTGCCCTTGGCTAGGAGTTTCAGGTCCGTGCTCGTCTCGCCGGTCAGAAGTACAACTTTCTTGCCCAGTTGCATCTGGAATTTGGCATACCACTCTGTGTACACCTGCATCAAATAAAGAGGTTTCAAATATCAGCAAGTCATTTTTTTCTGCGCATGTGTGCAACGCTGTACGATGCGACTAAAATGGTCGCATTGGCGCCTAAAAATGCTCACATGCGACCAGTGATTAAATTCTTATCGCCATTGGCGACCACAAAATTCGCACCTTAGTCGCCCAAGGTGGGCATCAGTGATGTTTACGGGCGGTACAATCTAGTGTTCTGCTCTTTTTAATATACTTGCGGCATGCAAACGACGATTGCGCATCGTGATCACTTAATTAATTTTTCCATTTCGTCACGTGCAACACACGGCCACAGCTTGGGTCTGCATATGCACATGTGTCCAATGCAGCTTGTGTGCAATATACGTGCATAGCCATACACGCATCTGGTATCCAACTGGGGCCCTAGACTGGCTCGGCCCCAAACCAACTCGGCCCCCATTGCCTTGTGTACAAACTCGGCCCCAGACCGACTCGGTCCCCATTGCCTTGTGTACAAACTCGGCCCCAGACTGACTCGGCCCTAATTGCCTTATGTACAAACAAGTTGAAAAAATAAAAATGCTGGCGCCCATCTTTTTTTCCTAAGGAGCCAGTGGCTCCTTATTTTATTTTTCTCTGTACAGCGTTGCATGTGTGGTTATGAAAACTAGCAGACGTTTGGGGAAAGGCACCTTTTCACATTACATCAGAACATGCAATAACAGGGTTTGCCAAAGTGTTAAAGGTAGAACACATGATTGGTATCTCGAAAATCCGAAATGTTCACAGATTTACACATAACGATGGTAGAAAACTTCCCCTGAAATGGTTTTGTCTGAAGTGCTATATTCTTTGAGAAATGAGTAAAACAATTTTACTTCACCCAAAACCACTTCACCCCAAAACCACTTTGCCCAAAAGCCATGTACGTGTGCACTCTGTAGCTCGCATCATACTGGTTGTGTGCACGACCAGTCTAGTGCACATGCACATTGTAACCTACCTACAGAAAGTGTGCAGAGCCTGAATCGTGCAGACTGTACACAGTGCCCATGTCATTTTGGACTGCCCAGATGCGAGCCAACTAAGCAATTTCAACCTTAGGAGGGAGGGCTCGTTTGCAAACTAACTAAATTTCATCTACATGGATTATTTTCTGGTAAAATTATATCATCTCGGGCAGAAACATTTCATTGGATAGTTGCTACCAGTTCAATCTTTACTTTGAGGAAGGTTTTCCTCATCAACTCATTAATTAACAGTTTGGGTCATTGTAAATGATACAGTGGCCTTTAAAGACAAAATTGGAATGTCTGCCAATAGAGTTCATGAAGACTATGAGACCAATCTCCATGCTCTTTGATTGGCATGATTGCTGTTCCTCCTGCTAATGAACAGTTTGGTAATGGATATACCGCACCGTTGTTAAGAGAAGGAGGGTGTATTTATGTATAATATATCCCATGAGATCAAGCTAACTAACGAATGCATAGACTGCCCAATCCTACTCAAAAGTAAATCCCGTTTCGTGTTTTGCACAACGCCCGACCAAAAATATGGGCAAATTCACCTCTCGGTATATGGATTTTAAAGATAGTATATATGATTGGTAAACTGTTACAAATAGTTTTATCCCCCCGTGTGATTGAAGATATGCATGATTAAAACCAACCTGAGCAAAAACCAGCTCCGTACTTCGTCTAACTTTGGAGAAAACAGTACAAAAAGAGTTTGCAGTCATTTCGCCCCTGAACCATTTCGCCCTGAACCACGGCTTGTGCAGGAAGTGGTTTTGGGGCGAAGTAGCATTTGAGCGATGTAGTGTTTGGGCGAAGTAATTTGGGGCGAAATGGCACTCGGGCGAAGTGGTTTGGGGCGAAATGGCACTCGGGCGAAGTGTTTTTTTGTCTCACGAGATGAAAACTAATTGTTTTACTCCGCACAATTATTTTGAAGTGTGTTAGAGGGGTTTTACCAGTGGGTTAAACATTGTGAACCGTGAATTCAGTCTATGAGTCGTAAGCGCTTGCCTTTCTTTTCAGCACACATGGTGAGACTTTTGGCACGCGAGGCCAAATTTATCAAACACGTTATATATTTGCCTAAAGTGGCACGAGTGACCAAATGCTCACGAAAGTTGCCCGCACACGAGAGCTATCTCCTTACGCCATCGGCCACGAATGAATTTTGGCTCAGCACATAGCTCTCGTGTGCGGCGGGGCTTAATGAGAACATGGCTTTACCTGCTCAGCCAAAGCCTCCAGCGGTGTAACAAACACGCATCTAGCTTCAGGTGACTGGGACAGCATCCTCAAGATTGCAAACTCAGCTATGATGGTTTTACCGCTGCCGGTTGGTGCTCCAACAAAGACGTTCTCATCAACATTGTACACGGCGTTGAAAACTGTGGAGAACAAAACACAAATACAATGTAGGGTGTCATCTTGGTTCTTAGGGGCTAGCTGTTAGGGGTGTTTCTGGCTGCTCGTTCTTCATTTCTACCAAAGTCGGTAACTTGGTTTTTCTTGAATCATGGTTTTACTTGATTTTTGGTCTTTGCTTGATTGTGATTCAAATAAATAAATTATTACATTTAAAGGAGTGTGACCAGATCACTTTTTTTTACCCATAACTCCCCGGGACTTACCTTATGGGTCATGAGATTTTTATATCATAACATCCGTTGTATTTTTCTGATTACGATACTGAAACTCCCGCGCTTCTAGGCCGCATATTTCCGAGGATATCGTCGAAAATCCACCGATTATTTGTAAACTAATTTTCCAGTATCAACGTTTATCCGCTGAAAGCATACTCGATAGTTTTGTTCAATTTTTTACTGGAAATTGCGAATGTTTTCGGGTTTTTGGGACATGGGAGGTGTGTATGGGAGTTACTTGATAATATTGGTAAGTTACATCGAAAACTATTTTCCAGAAACTCTGGTCACGCTCCTTTAAATAGTGCACATTCCATATGAACATGTTCCTGTGCGCGGGTTTCTGTATTCAAATGGGGGACATTTAACAATAGGAACAATAGGGTCCGCGATTGCCAAGGACGTCCGCAATTTAGAAAACAAACGAGCAGTCGCCAAAAAAACTAAGTCCAAACAAAAGAGGAACAATGGGACGTCCGCGGTGGGTTCACACCATAGTGCACTTCACATACAAGTTTTTTGGGTTAACATACATGTAAGTGTCTTCCACCTATACATTAAGATACATTGGTTGGTGGCGCCAGTGGCAGCCAACAGCTTAAGACAATGGGAAGCTCTTACTCTCCAAGAAGAAGTGCTCTGAGATCTTTTAAGTACGTTACACAACACACTGGACCAACGGCTTCACAACCCTTCCGAAGGATGGAACAGGCACCATGGCTGGGTTTCGAACCCCCAACACCGTGTTGATGTAAAGCGATGTGGAGGAAATTTTAAGTGAAAAGATGCACTGAAAATAACTGAATATGGAAATACTTTCCGTCCAACATGTCCAAGCTAATTCTGTGGTTTTCAGTGTGTTATTTCACCCCTAAATTCCTTCCACAGAATTAGCTTGGAAATATGGAAAGTGTTTTCATAATTCAGTGATTTTCAGTGCATCGTTTCATTCAAAACTCCTTCCACATCGCTTTTTCTCAAAGCAAGACCAGCGTTCGACTTAGACGGGTGGACGCATGCACTGGTGCATGTACTTTTTTATCTGTGCATGTAAGGATTTTTATTTACGTGCACGCCGTGCACGTACTTTTTGTTAGGCCTAATTACGTACCTGGTAATTTTCCCATGTCGAACCATCCATAGACCAACTTGTCACAACGCGAGCGCATCCGATTTTCCATTTAATAATTAAAACTGCCGCACGCAGCGATCGATTGACCAGCTAGCATACTGACCGACAGTTAACAACGTTGCAATTATGATGTGCCGCGGATATGCTGGTGTGCACGTAGATGTGAATGTGGTCGTTTTCTAAACACTTTCTTTGTCTATACGTTCCTGCTACATGCAATTCGCCATCCGAGCAACACAGCGCGTGAGCGCGTAGTATAAAAACAACTGGAAAAAGATGAGGGGGTATCGCAATTGAGCAATTGGATATACCCCTCGGCCACCGCCGTATGTTATGCATGCAGCAGGTGCACGTGGCACAGGTTGTGTGTACCGATATCACTGTGTGTAGAGATTTCGCTGTGTGTAGAATAGGCTCTATGGTACATTTGCGCGGAATATTGTGACTGGTTGGAAGCTTTGGTGTGACATAGTGCCTGAATAAAAACTGTTGTTGTACGTGTGTCGTGTCCAACATGCCTCCAAAAAAGAAACAGGTAGTCGCCCCGAAAAATACCCTCTTGTCATTTTGGTGCAATAAAACCGCCAATAGTGACGTGACCAGTGAAACTATTTCGGCACCAACTGATTCAACTGCGACTTTGCGCGGCAGCACTAATGATGAAACCGTGGAACATGACGATAGTAGTAGGCCTACATGTACTTCGGCACATTCGGCCTCCGCGTCCCGCGATCGCAGCTGCAATGTTGGGCCGTGTCGTGACCACATGGACAGCAATGAAAAAGTCAAAGTGTACCACTTCCATGACTCTTGGAAAGACAGTAATTTTATTTCTTTTCTGTGCATGTAAAAGTTGCTCTGTGCATGTAACTTTTTTAGTCTACATGCACCAGTGCATGTAATTTTTTTTTCTAAGTCGAACCCTGAGCAAGACGCGTGGTAATTACGCGCTAAAAAGCTCAGTGTGAATTTGTATGTGGGTAATTCCCAAAATTAGGGGTCCAAAAGTGTGACATGCTTTTTAAGATTTCCAAGTGCTTTTAATGATTGAAAGTGGTTTCCCAGTAGAAAATAATTATTTTTAATTGAACAAATGCTACTCAAATTTAATGTTTGTGTGTAGATATGGCACCAAGGTTAATGCAGACTCATTCTACAGCCAATTTTCATTGGCGTAAGTAACCCGGGACACCAAACTCCTATCCAATACCATGGAACAAATTATAAGCCTTTATGGTCTTTTGTTTTGAATATTTTTCAGGAATCAGAAAACAAAATATTGAAGAAAATTATGCTGCCCCCTATAATCACAGGCCACAGTCCATTACTGAGAATTTGTGATCATGAGTGGTGATTTTTGAAGCAGAGTGTCGTACATAACTAGGACACCAAATATTTTGGACCCCTAATTTTGGGAATTACCCATACATGCGAAGAGCATGTTGCATTTTACTGACTGATAAAATATGTTACATCGCCCAACCTCTTCAATCTTTTTCGGCCAAATAATGTGCGACTGTTTTTTTTAACTGTATAGTGGAGAAATTGAGTTACAGACCACACAATAACCTATGTCGGGAATGTGCCAAGGTAAACAGAGTTGAGAGCTATCCGGTTTCGACTTAAAATGTTACTGTGTGTGCAACTGGATCAAGTAACGTGACAATGTAAGTCAGCTGAGTACACAAACGCCACAGAGAGATGCATGTGATCTTTTATGCCGACTGGTTTTCTCTTCCTCCAACTATTGTACAAACTGGTTACTGGATTGAAATCCAAATTGTGGTAAGCATAAGGAGGGTACATGGATTTGTCTTCATATGGAATGCAATAAGACAATGGGAACGTACGTTACACAACACACTGGACCAATGGCTTTACAACCCTTCCGAAGGATGAAACAGGCACCATGGCTGGGTTTCGAACCCGCAACACCGAATTTCATCAAAATGTTGTGAGTCAACGAGCCAAAGCACTCGGACACGGTACCCCATTTAGGCCTTAAAAGTTGACTTACGTGAAGAATTGAAAGTTTTACGGTGCCTAATAGTAGCACAAAAACTGCAGCTGTGCTATTTAACATGGGGCCAATTTCACAAAACTGTTTAGCAGAAAAATGTGCTTAATCCAAAATTTGTTCGCTTTAAAAAAAACCTGATGAGCATCGTGTTTTAATGTCCTGTTTTCTGTACATCCTAGTCATTCTGCCTTTGAAAAGCCCTGCTAGGGTCATAACATGAGGCCACTAATTTTACAGCGTGATTTGACTACAGTGTCCTGCTGGTTGGTAACCAGTTTGCAACAGTTTAGTGTATTAATTATCTTTAAAAGAACAAACAAAAACCAGGTTTAGTCAATCTTACAGTGTGTATTACGATTAAAGGCCCTGTAGATGATCTGTTTTTGAGCGATTCTGCGAATAAAACCATTATAAATCAAAAGAAAGACATCAACAAACTCATCCGAAGAAATGTCAGCTTTGTCAAATGTACCACAAAAACCATGAAAATCCATAAGCATTTTCCTAGTCTTGGCGGGATGTTTCAAATATTCGTTCTCAGTTGATCGGGTACTATGTGGCTTGCGTCATGCACTCTGTGGCGCACATACTGCGCGTGCGCGTGATCCATAACAATGCATCGCGTTGGAACACGCACACGGAGTACATAGCGCCCATGCATTTTGGACCGCGTAGATGCGAACCAAAAATAAGTAAATCGTTTGCAAACTATCTAAATAATTTCATCTTTACAGATTATTTTCTGGTAAAATTATATCATTTTGAGCGAAAACCTTTCATTGGGTAGTTGCTATTAATTAAATCTTTACTTTCAGAACTTTTCCCATGTAAACTTGTCAATTACTTTTTGGGGTCATTGCAAATGATACATTAGGCCTTTAACTGGTGTTTTGCTATTGTTGCTAAAAACAAGTAAAGTTGACGTACAATTTCGACTATTAACCAATTTTTATAAAGCAAACATATTTTGGATTAAGCACATTTTTCTGCTAAACACCTTTATAAAATTGGGCCCTGGTTGACATACTAACAGAAGTGTGAAGATTTTTTTTGGAGAAAAAAAATAGGAGGTATAAATGTTTTTAAGGACTAAATGGGTATAAATCAGATGAAATCTACCTTGTGTCTGTATGGGATTGAATACTGAGAATTTACTGCTGTAGAGGGATTCGAACCCGGGGTTGCGAAGAGCAGAGACAGGTAGAGCCTGTAGGTCGAGCAGTTCAGTAGGGGGTAGGTTCTTCTCCGGTAGGATGAGGTGACGGAAGGACACTGGCAGTTGGGTCTCGGAAGCTGTAGTAAGATATTGGGATTCATGTTTATGTAATGCACAAATCAATGAATTGCCAACATTAGCACCTTTTTTTTTAAATCATGGCCAAAAAAATTCACTTCAACCCATTAGAGACCATAGCAGCCACAACCGGTCTAAAGCCGAACGCCCATAGCAGCCCCCAGCCTTACAATGTTTGAATACTTCTCATGTACACACTGTACTCAACATCTCAATATTTTTAATTTTGTTGTGTAGCCTATTAAAGTCTTCAGCTTCTGATCAAGGTAATAATACGTACGTTATCTTCTATAGATGTTAAGATTTTCCTATTTTTACCCAGTGATATTCTATTTCCATGAGAGACCATGGAAATGCAAGGTCTCTCATGGGTAAAAAGTGGCATTAATGGGTTTAAAAGGAAACGTGGGTCAACAAGTATTAATCCAATGGTAGTCACTGGTAACAAGTAGTGTATCTTATTACTTTTTGGTAATGTTAAGTGCAGGGGTGAGATTGGAGGAAAGGGGGGGGGGGGGGGGGGGGGGGGGGGGGGGCGCGGGGTGGTGCGAGACGTAGAGACCACGCAAACTTCAACTTTTCGGAGGATAGTTTTAAACACCACCACCTACCATCGTGCAAAATTAAAAACATTTTAATTAGGCATCCCAAGAACCAGTTTTGTTTGAAATATTTACCTTGTTTATAGGCCTACAAATGTGGATAATATTAAAAAGAATCCAGGCAACATCTCCCGTTGAAGATGGTGAAACGAAAGCGGAGGGTAAAATCGGTTCGTTGGCTGCTTGTCACATAGCGGCAGCCACGCACACTGCACAGTATACCGTACCGCATCGCGCCAGCCGCAGCGCATCACACGCTCGGCCATTGCGAAGTAGGAAAAGATGGCACTTGCTGATGATTAGACTTGTACACGTCTGCTTCGCTACTCATTGCAGACTCGGTCAGGTCGCAGAGCGGCACAGTACATACATGGTAAAGCGCTGTATGTCATGGCACTTGCGTGACAACTTGACTCGCACAAGTTTTCTTTGCAAAATTACTGAATCAATTGAGGGCGCTCGTTAAAAAAGTATAGCCTGCTAAAAGGGCAACAACAAAATAAAAAATTAGAAAATGTTTAAATGGGGGACGTAGTGGTCTAGTGGATAGCGTGTCTGACTTTCGGTCAAGAGGTCCATGGTTCGAAACCTGGCCATTGCACCGGGTTGTGTCCTTGGACAAGACACTTCACGCTATCTCTCTCCACACAGGTGTGTAAATGGGTACCAGCAAATACAGTTAGGGAAACCCAACTAGTTGCCGGGGGTAGACCTGTGATGGACTGGCATCCCATCAAGGAGGATCAGTACATGTAGCATTGGTCCTCGTAACCCCATGCCACGGGGACGAGTACCGGCCGTATGAGCCAATATTGGCTCGTAAACGGCCTATCTACATGTACCTACCAATACTAGTTTAATACAATGTCTTTAGCTTCTTGGGCATGCTTCTTTTTCTCTTGTACATTATTTTACAAGCATTATTAGTACAAGCATTTGACTTGATCCGTAACATTCACATCAACAACATTCAACAATTAAATGATTTTTCTCTCATCCCAAGATTTCACATTTAACACCCAATTTCCCACAAAGAAACCCAAGTTTAAAGTAACACACTACTGTATGCCACGGTGAAATGTTTGGTCAGTAGCACATTGAAAGAGATTTATTTCAATCAGGGTAAACTTATTTTCCATTTTTTTCCCACAGTACATCTTTTGTAAGCAAACAAAATCATACTGCTTCTAATACATTTGAAAGGTCAAATGAATGTAATATTTCAAAAAATTTAAAGAAGACAATATAAGGTATGGTACCTGATCACCACTGAAATAAAAGAACCTAACTTGGGACGAGAGAAAAATAGTTCAGAAACCTCTGCAGAAAATGTCTTATCTTTGTGGCGGTCCACATATGTGACCGGACCTACATTCATGCATGGTCGGTCACAGTTCAGCCCCAGTGTAGCCATTAGGTTTTATCTTTTAAAAATGCACATACCGATCATTCAATGTTAGTTGTGCCACTACCCTGATTGCTGGAGGGTGGTGACCATGTTGTGGAATTCTTTTGTATTTTTGGTATGTCCTCCTGATACAATATGTTTTGTTATTTATTATCCACCATGACTGTACACCAGATATAAGGGTCATTCCGCGTCAAATCAACCAATTTTCTGAAAAGTTCCCAGGTGACCCTCTCAGATTTTGATGAAATTTCATAAGAGTGATTGAGTGTGGCCCAAATGAACACATACAAAAAAGTTAAATCATACTCCATGTCGTTTTCGAGATATGACCAGTTGAAACTTGGTCAAGAGGGCCATTTTGTGCTCGTGCGAATCTCGAAAAGTGATTTTTGTGATATTTTCCGACTTTGAAAGCTCATAGTTCAGTCTTTGTACAAGGTAGAGAGCTCAAATTTAGTATTCTAGCTTACTTCTTGGCAAAATTCATGAATCTGCACTCAATTTAACTGTATCTCTTTTATTTTTCTGGCTATGGTCACCCAAACTAGGCACTTTATTCAGCCAAGAATGTTTCTTGTGATTTTTGGGGTCACCCTGTGCCCACATGATGGGTCAAATAAATCCTATATTCCCTAGGTATTATCTATGGGTGCATGTCTATACCCATAAGCAATTATAAGCTCACCAATGCATTAATTAAGAAATGGCATGGGCCCAAAGTTGGCTCCAGCCAGAAAAAGGTCAAAAAGACCCCTCCCGTCTTGACCCTGGTTGACCCCGTGATCAATTGAAATTGTTTTTGAAATTTAAACCACTTAAACATATATATTATATCTACTTATACACTAAATTTCAGCTTTGGCACTCAACTCCTTCATGGTGTGGTGGCAATTTGAGAAATAGACGTTTTTCGCACCTTTTTCCCTTGATTTGCAAAAATGCGTATTTGTCAAAATGCGTATTTGTTTATTTATTTGTTAGCTTAAGATGTAAGGAACATTTCCAGAAAGATTTGGGATTACCACTCTTACAGTTTTTTTAGTTACAATAATTTTAAAATGTACATGTAAATACCATGTAAATACCATGTAAATACCATGTAACATGTGTCTGTACATGTGCTGTACATGGTATTTAGATGTTATTTCTAAAAACAATAATAAAAACAAAAACAAACTTTTTCTGATGAATTTTAGTGTTGAATATACTTTTTTTCTAGCTGCAAAAAATAAATTACACCAGCTTCAAACTTGAAATACACTGTATGATGTTAAATTACTGTACGGATTTATGTTTAAATGAGCGAAAAACTTATAATATTCAAATTGCCACCACACCATGAAGGAGTTGAGTGCCAAAGCTGAAATTTGGTGTATAAGTAGATATAATATATATGTTTAACTGGTGTAAATTTCAAAAACAATTTCAATTGATCACGGGGTCAACCGGGGTCAAGACGGTAGGGGTCTTTTTGACCTTTTTCTGGCTGGAGCCAACTTTGGGCCCATGCCATTTCTTAATTAATGCATTGGTGAGCTTATAATTGCTTATGGGTATAGACATGCACCCATAGATACTACCTAGGGAATATAGGATTTATTTGACCCATCATGTGGGCACAGGGTGACCCCAAAAATCACAAAAAACATTTTCGGCTGAATAAAGTGCCTACTTTGGGTGACCATAACCAGAAAAATAAAGTAGATACAGTTAAATTGAGTGCAGATTCAAGAATTTTGCCAAGAAGTAAGCTAGAATACCATATTTGAGCTCTCTACCTTGTACAAAGACTGAATTATGAGCTTTCAAAGTCGGAAAATATCACAAAAATCACTTTTCACGACACGCGCGAGCAGAAAATGGCCCTCTTGACCAAATTTCAACTGGCCATATCTCGAAAACGACATGAAGAATGATCTTACTTTTTTGTATGTGTTCATTCGGGCCACACTCAATCATTCTCATGAAATTTCATCAAAATCTGAGAGGGTCACCTGGGGACCACTGGTTGATTTGACATGGAATGACCCATAAGGGAGTGCTACTTGCTGGTCTGGGGAGTTATTTCTGTCCTGACTGCCCGTGACACTGCCTTTCGGGCTGTGCTTGAGCCGTAGTGCTGCCAAGTTTCTGCTAGTTGACTGTCATTTAAAACTTATAAGCTACGGTATCGTTTGATAGTGCCGTTTTACAATCCTTTTTAATTTTCTGCATATGTGAAAGTGCCTGAGCATATTGAGCTAAAAATTGATATAAAATTAAGCTGCCAATGTAAATAAATTTATAAGATAAATCAGATGTATACCTGTTGGTTTGAATGCCCTCTGTTGTCCTGAATTTTTATTGTACACCGACTCGGTTACATAGATTGACAACAGATTTTTCTTCATCCTCTTTGCACATGTAGGAATATCCCTTCGCTGCATTAGCATTTATCATATCTTGCCTCGTCTCTGAAAGTTTCAGAGCATAAATCACTAGAGGGCGCACTCACCAATCCATCGGTCCGAGACAATCCGGATGAAGTACTGGGGAGGGAGTGGCTCGAAGACGGGAACAAAGAACTTGACGATGTGCTCATCCTGGGCAAACTTGCTGTGGTTATAGGACCAGATTCAAATTATTAACGTGGATCACCTACAACCCAGCGTTGTAGTACATGTACTCGGTACTCCTACTCGAGTACTACTTGAGTACCATTTTGAGAGTACTCTTACTCGAAAGTCGAAATACTTGTACTCCTACTCGGTAAGCAAATAACTCAGAATTGGCACTGTACTCGATTCTCTCAGGGATGCCAGTGGCTCTTACCTTCAGGGCCGAACAAAAATCAACTATCATAATTGCATGTACCAGTATGTGCATGTATGTCCATGTACGTGTGCACGGACTTGTCAAAACATGTACACGTGTACATTGACAGTTTGCAATGTCACCGGCACCACTGCTGTATGGATACAGCGCCCTCTATAGTCTATGTACTTCTGATCAATAGTCTAGTTTCGTGGTACTTTAGCCGTGAATGATGATGGCCGGGATACAGACATACTGCATGTGTGCAAATCATGTACATGTAGGCTGTACATACATGACATAGGCCATATCCGGACATCTTTGATCAGTAACTGAGACAATTTTCCACGGTTTTTTTTGGACTTGAAGAGTTGAAAATAATATTTCCGGCCGTTTATTTTTCCGGCCTGGAAAGAAGGCTTTGCCGGATTTTTTTTTTCAAAATAAGAAAAAGCCGGAAGACTGGCATCCCTGTTCTCTAAGTTAAGTCAAGTCAAACGGCCTCTGTAGTACTAAGCAGGTTTAACCAGTTTAAGAGACAGTTGGTGTTAACAAAGTCCTCAAGTACACCATGTCCTTTTTTGGAAACCTCATCAACGGCCAATAAATTGCTTGTTCTGAAAACAGCAACCCAAGTTGCAAGTTGTTTTTTGCATCTTTTGGTAGGCCTCACCTCCCTTTTGCATTATGGCAGTTTTGCCTCAGATTGATCAAAAAGCTGTGGAGTTGTGCAAGATGGAAGTGGCATGAGAGTCTACAATGTAACGTTAGTGACGGTGGAATTGCCCATAAACTGACCTCTTGAGCAAGAAGTACTCGTGATGAAGAATAATCTCACTGTCCACATCTTCAACCAGGATCCAGAATGCCTGCAGTCATAATAGATACAAACGTACTCCTTAGTACTTTGACATTTAGGTCGTCTCAGAATCACTGAAACATACCAAAAAGAGTTTTCTATAGACCATTCCAGTAACTATGAAAACCTTCCCTGTATGTCCGTCATAGCTGCGACGCAGCCAGTGCATGACCTACAAGCGTTATGCGATAATGCCGAGTTGTTAAATTGTGTCGTCACTTTGAAAAATTTGCACGTTTATTGTAAGTGTCGCGTGTCGCTTTGAGGTAAAGTGATGTGGAGGAAATTTTAAGTGAAAAGATGCACTGAAAATAACTGAATATGGAAATACTTTCCGTCCAACATGTCCAAGCTAATTCTGTGGTTTTCAGTGTGTTATTTCACACCCAAATTCCTTTCACAGAATTAGCTTGGATGGAAAGTGTTTTCATAATTCAGAGCATGGTTTCACTCAAAACTCCTTCACAACATCGCTTTTTCTCAAAGCGAGACGTGTGGTAATTACGCGCTAAAAAGCTGAGTGTGAATTTGTGTGTGCGAAGAGCATGCGCGCTATTCGATTTAACACCACCACAAAATGCACACTCCATGCACTGGACAAAGCTGCATCCCAGTTATGGTGGACGTGTACAAGGAAGGAGTCCTGGGAATGGTCTATATCAATTCTGGATCAGAACGGACGTTTGTTGAATACAGTAAACTTGTGGATAACACGGCACTGATCGACCACTCACTTTGGAATCGCTTTCAGTGATTTGGCCCTGTGGACCCATTTTGAACAAAGTAATTGTTTTCTTTGTGTGATCAAGGATGTGTGTGGGGTTTTTCCCCCCCTTTTTTAAAAATGACGGCACCATTGTAAAGTGTGTGTGCACCCATTTCCCGTAGAATCCTGCAGTTAAGGACTCTCAAAAAAATTATTATTCGGTCAGATGAGCTGACCTCTGGAGCTGCGCATATCCCACACAGCCCTAGAAGTGCAGGAGTTCAGGGTGGTACTTCAGGCAGGGTGGCACTTCAGGCAGGGTGGACACACCCTGCCTCAGCAGCTCTTACGAAGGCTGATGCAGTCAGGCCTTGCCGCAAGGTGTTCATACGTGTTACTGACCGATAAAATATGTTACATCGCCAAACCTCCTCAATCTTTTTCGGTCAAATAATGTGCGACTGTTTTTTTGTAACTGTATAATGGAGAAATTGAGTTACTAACCACATAATAACCTATGTCAAGAATGTGCTAAGGTAAACGGAGTTGAGAGCTATCCGGTTTCGACTTAAAATTTTACTGTGTGTGCAACTGGATCAAGTAACATGACAATGTAAGTCAGCTGAGTACACATACGCCACAGAGAGATGCATGTGATCTTTTATGCCGACTGGTTTTCTCTTCCTCCAACTATTGTACAACCTGGTTACTGGATTGAAATCCAAATTGTGGTAAGCATAAGGAGGGTACATGGATTTTTCTTCATATGGAATGCCATGGCCTAATGCTGTAGTGCACCAAACAAAGCCATAGGTTTGCACTGTGGGTCACATACATGTGGATCTTTCTATAAATTAGGGGTCCAAAAGTGTGACATTTGGTGTCCCCCGTTACACCTGATATGTGTTATTTTTCGTACAAAAATCATTAAAATGGCTTTTAAACCATTTTGTATGAATTGTACTCGCTCTTTGAGATGGAAAGTATTTAAAGAATGTGTCCTGAATTTACAAAAACAAGATGTAAAATGTAACGGGGGACACCAAAGCTGGACCCCTATTTTATAGAAAGACCCATGTGTTTGTATGTGTTTTGGCTCCCTGCAAAGGGTAAAAATAAGGTAATAATGGTAACTGTATAAGGAGTACCTTGCTTGGTAAATGTGCACTGAAAAAAATCTACCTTTGTGTCAAAAAAGAAAACTGATTCATTAATTCTTTAATGAATATTTGAGACGAGTTACCCATTTCTATTGGTCAAGAACAAGTCACATGGGTGGCTTTGAACGAACAGGAACACAAAGTAGTTGTGAGTTTTGAAGCTCGGAAAGAAATTGTGTTAAAATAACTGGTTGAAAAATTTTTAAAACTGTAAACTAAACTCCTAAAAATGTTCGGAAAGTCAACTTTGACTGACA
Organism: Henricia sp. BOLD:AAB3569; assembly: GCA_037783545.1. Lineage (NCBI taxonomy): Eukaryota > Metazoa > Echinodermata > Asteroidea > Spinulosida > Echinasteridae > Henricia > Henricia sp. BOLD:AAB3569. The sequence continues at coordinate 136,284 of JBBELK010001094.1, read as the reverse complement.
ATTTCTCTCTTGTTACTGAATTTCTCTCTTGTTTCATTGGAAAGCCCTATTATTCCTCTTTACAGTGATGTGTCATTTGTTATGATTAATCAATTGGGGATGTTCAGTATATCAGAATACAGTGGTGGGTGAAAAGTGAAATGTCACAAAATTCACTGCTATTGTCATGCAGTGCATTCCCCTTTTGCTTGGAGGATGGGAATGTGTCAATGTACTTTTTGACAAAAGCAATGCATTTTGTGACATTTCATTTTGCTGCACATCCTCCATTTTGCTTAATCATAACAAATGACACATTACTGTAAAGAGGAATAACAGGGCTTCCCAATGATACCAAATTCAAGGAAAATAATTTAGTAACAAGAGAGAAATCGTCAGTCAAACTTGACTTTCCGAACCTTTTTTGAGGAGTTTAGTTTTAAATTGTTGAATAAAAAGGAAAAATGTAATCATTTTGACCAAGCGTAAAACACCATTTAATGGTAGTCTGGTTATTATGTTATGTAAAATTTGAAGCAGAAAGCAATTCACAGTGGCTTATAAACATAATGAACAGAACAAGTTTAAAGGGGATCTATACCCAAGAAATAAAAGACCCTGTGCTCAACAAGTAAATATTTTAATGCAAAGATCAAGAAATAGTACCTACTCAAAAGCGACTACGAACTTCAAAGACCTACAATTTCAGCGATGCCTCGCACTATGAGCACTGCCATTTTGTTTGAATACTAGGTTGTCCGCAAAAACATCAGTTGTCCGTAAAAACAAAATTTTTGCCCAGTATTCAGACAAAATGGCGGCACCCTTATTGCGAGGCATCGCTGCAATTGCCATTCTTTGTGAAGTTTGTATCCGGTTTTGAATAGGTAATATTTCATGTTCTTTGCATTACAATAATGTACGAGTTGTGCTTGTTTTAAAGCACAAGGTCTTTGTATTTTTTTAAGGCTATAATTCCACTTTAATGCCGTCGACAATTTAAAAATTTGTTATGAATTGCTATGAACAGCGCCCCTTACGTGCCTCTCCATATTGCACGTTTCTGCATCCGTCATGTGTATATTGCGGTCATGCATTGTACGTAAAAATCGATTTCATAATATAACACATGCACCTTTTCATATGTACGTTTGCATTATGTGTGCGCTGCTCTCATCCATCCAAGTTGCTGTCGAGCAATTCAGACATATGCACAACGCAAGCACCACGTACAGATGCAACATATACAGTGGATGCAGAAACGTACATAGAGAAAGGTGCCTTACAGGTCAAGAAAACTTTGCAAGAGGAAAAAGGTAAATTCTGCGAAATAAAAGGAATTTGCGTTTTGCCCCTTCGTCTGCAGTCGTACCATCTCTTGATTTGTGTATTAATTTTCATTTCACAAAACTTTCAGACATTTTGAAACCCTACCTCCGAGTTGCCATGTATTTTCTCATCCCATTGAAAGTCTGGCGTGACGGTCAGTTCCACCCTCAGCGTGCTCCGTGTGATTGGTTGAATGTGAGTGGCCAACTCCAACCGTGGGAATTGATGCACGTACTTGTGCAGCGTCTTGCCCATCTTGGGCAGTCGGATCAACTCGCCGATCTCGTTGGGGCCGAGGTCGTAGAATCGTTCCCAGGGGAAGTTTTTCTTCTCGATCTTGCGCACGACCTCTTCGGGGATCTTGCGGAACTGGCGTAGGGGGTTCATTGACTGCCACCTAGGGCCAAAAATTTTGTTCAAAAAATTATTAGTATTTTAGCAGTGTACTGAAACAGTGTTAACTTTATAAAAAGTATTTTTTCTTTCTAAAAAAAAAGGTACATTATTTTATAAAGCATCTCCAAAACAGACACCAACATTACAAATTGAAAGACAATTTATCTAATTACACCTAAACCCTCTTAAAATCCTAAATCTGGAGCCCTACTTTTTACATTTGTTTTATTTTGTTTTTGCCTTTTCTAGTTGAATTTATACCCAATGTATTTAATGACGACTATCCTACAATAATTTCTTGGATGTTCGGGCATAATGTACCCCTTTGACCCTTCAGTGCAGAGTGCAGTCGTAGTCTTGGCCCAAGACCGTAGGTGATCGATATTGGATTGTTCACGCGCTGGATATTCCTGAAATAGTGCACTCTCTTGCAGACCAGTCCAACAAGCTCACACTATAGTCTTGGGAATCTCCTACCCTTGGTTTAACTTTGTCTTTGTTTTTGCCTTAGAGGCTTTTCTAGGGAACCAATCAGCAACCGCAAAAAAACAATTTACATGCGACCTAAATACTAACAGCGCGTCAGAATGCATGCAGTTGCCGCGCAACGCACACTGCGTGAATGTGCTTTGAATGTTTTGAAAAATATAAGGCAGCTTACAAGAAACATTGAATATCACATATCTTTGCTAATATTTTTGAGTGGCATATTTTCATCACAAAATACATTTGTTTGTGAAGATACTTGAGACATCGCAAATATTTGCGAAGATATCTGTGATATGCGATGTCCCTTGTATGCCACAATAAGACCCTATGCAGCTGCAAGATTTTAATGTGTAGTTCGTAACCATGACAACAGTCATGTTTACATAAACTCGGGGCTCGGGGGAGATTCCCAAGACCATGGTGCGAGCTCGTCGGACCGGCACTTTGCCATGAATTGTCTCTCTCCACCCAGGAGGAAATGGGTACCTGTGAGGGTAGAGAAAGCTAATGTGTTTGATTAGTCCCTGTGCGCATAAGCTGCACAGGACTGTATACTCCCCAGGGAGCTGAGAAGGATTAAGGAATGATATTACTGAGCCCAATGAGCGGGGTGATAATGCAGAAAGCGCATTGAGAGATCTGTCGGATCTGTAATGTGCTATATAAGAACTGTCTATTATTATTATTATATAGTCGCTAGTGACCGCTCAAAACGATAGAGTAGCAAAATAATCAGTGCACCAAAGGGTTAAAGCCCATACAGGATTGGCAATGTCCCAAAAATGCTCTCAACCACGGACTGGAAAAAACCCAACTCAAATGGAAGACGGACGTGGTTCCAACCTTCCAATGCAATGACTCTGCCCGAGATAATATCTTTAAGAAAATAACTGAAAATACCCTACTAAAATACTGAATGAAAGGGGCAGGGAGCGGGGAAATGAAAATATATAAAATATTTCTGTTCAAACTATAAGTTTGCATTTAAGCAGAATTGATGAGCGTTTGTCAACTCAGACATCCAAGGAAGTTGAAACCATCATTGGCACGGTCAGGTGCCTTCGGTGGAAACTGCAGATGCTTGGGATGAATTTCATCATCGTTGACAAACGTTTGCGATTATTTGGAACATAAACCTAAATCTGGAGTTTAGCTGATGGCTTGTGGGGGTTCTTAAAGTTGCATTGCCCGTGTTTCGGTGAAAGGATTAAAAAAATGTACACAAGCGAACGAATTTAGAAAGCTTACGTGTCCCTGTAACGAAAAATATCAAAAACTTAAATTACCGACGTCGGGAATTGGAGATACAAGCCTTTTTCTTGAAACGTGCTTCACATGTTGTACATGTGCGCGTACGCTCATATGTACATAGTATGTGTACAATGTACACATGTACGCCATAACCCGGTCGATTAATTGACCTGCCAGCCATTTAATAATTTCTTGTTTTTAATCGACTGGCATTAATCCTTGACGGATTTTTGCGTTCTTGGTACCAAATGAAAGCTGATAACTTTTTCTATTCTAGAAAAATACCTATTTAACTTTAAAAAAAAATTGTACGCCCAAATCGGCCCAAACACGGGCAGTGCAACTTTAACTGGAAAAAAAAACCCTTACACAACTCACAAAAAGTTAGTGATATTGTATGGTGTATGTAGATATTTTATTGAGGGTATGCATTCCGCTTAATGGTTTGTATATGATTAGACAATTGGGTGTTTCTATAAATTAGGGGTCCAATGTTGGTGTCCCCCGTTACATTTTACATCTTGTTTTTGTAAATTCAGGACACATTTAAAAAATACTTTCCATCTCAAAGAGCGAGTACATAAAGTACAATTCATACAAAATAGTTTAAAAGCCATTTTAATGATTTTTGTACGAATAATAACACATATCAGGTGTAACGGGGGACACTAAATGTCACACTATTGGACCCCTAATTTATAGAAAGACCCATTTGTATCTGCATGACAGACACACCTTGTCACAGGAATAGATGAAAACAGTCATTTGGAAAAAAATATAAACTGACAACATACCAATGTAATGATTCTGCCCGAGATATCTAGAAGAAAATACCCAATACATGGGTGCACACACACTTTACAATGGTGCCGTCATTTAAAAAAAAAAAGGGGGAAAAACCCACACATCCTTGATCACACAAAGAAAACAATTTAATAGTTTTCCAATCCTGTAATTTCTCTTTAAGCACTTGGCTGTGGCTACTGACTTACATTCTCTTGTCGATCATCTTGGCTAGCGACAGCGTCTTGTCGGTTAGTTGAGCCCAGCCTCGGTGTAAGACGATCTCAAAAATAGCACGGATTAGCCGACCAGCAGACTGGGATGCCAAAGAATTAAAAGAAAAACACCAAGTTAAGGATGGTCAGAGATACTGTAAAATCCCATGTATAAGGCACACCCAAGTATAAGACACACCTTTAACTGCAGCCTTTAAGCACGGCCTCGCAGCTGGTGTCGCGCGCCAGAACGAGAGCGCCACCATGCAACAAGGACAGGGCAAGCAGCGCTAGCTGCGAGGTCTTTGCCCTCTCTGAATCATTACTTATTAATGTATTACAGCCCCCTTTTGCATTATTCATCCCTGCGTTGTATGCGCTGCGAACACTACAAATCAGTGGAGCGCGTGCGTGCGAACTATTGGCTCCCACTGTTAGCTATTCAACGCAACACGCACACTCAGTCAAACGATAATTGGCATTTTGCTACCTAAGCAGTAGCAACATTCCGGTACGCCAAAGGCTGTTTGCCCCCGTCCTCTGCATGGTGGCGCTCATAGCCTGTTGGAAACTGTAGCAGTTTGACACAATTCAGTTTTAATTCTTAGTTTCTACTTTTGTGAGTTTCTACTAAAGCCCGCCGCACACGAGAGCTATGTGCTGAGCCAAAATTCATTCGTGGCCGATAACGTAAGCTCTCGTGTGCGGGCAACATTCGTGACCATTTTGTCACTCGTGCCACTTGAGGCAAATATCTAACGTGTTTGATAATTTTAGCTTCGCATGCCAAAAGTCTCACCGTGTGCGTTAAAATAAAAGGCAAGTGCTTACGACTCATTGACTGGATTCACGGTTCACAACGTTTAACCCACTGGTAAAACCACTCTAACACACGTAAAAATAATTGTGCGGAGTGCCAACCAGTCTTTTTGTAGTTGGTAAAGAACGCATGCGCTGTGTCCCGACACTGCAAAATGGTTGCGCACAGTGAGTCGGTGAACGATGCGACTTTGGAAGATCAATTGGTCGATTTATGGACACCGCGCATGCATTCTTTGCCAACTATAAAAAGACTGGTTGGCACTCCGCACAATTATTTTGACGTGTGTTAGAGTGGTTTTACCAGTGGGTTAAACATTGTGAACCGTGAATCCAGTCTATGAGTCGTGAGCACTTGCCTTTCGTTTCAGCGCACACGGTGAGACTTTTGGCACGCGAGGCCAAAATTATCAAACACGTTAGATATTTGCCTCAAGTGGCACGAGTGACCAAATGCTCACGAAAGTTGCCCGCACACGAGAGCTACATGTATCTCCTTACGCCATCGGCCACGAATGAATTTTGGCTCAGCACATAGCTCTCGTGTGCGGCGTGCTTAAAAGTGACATGCTTTATACAGCACCCTCTTTCTGCAAGTTTCTGTAAAGAGTCTTTTTAAGTTGAAAAATGCTGTGTTTCATTTTACCTCACAATGAACATATTAGTAATATCTTTCCAAAAAAAATTTCCCCTATAGCAGCAAAGACTACATGTCTAAAGTTATTTAGCATTTCAGGGGCCCTTAAATGCAGGCAATTTGAGTATCAGAATCAAACTGACACAAAACCAGCATCAGAGGTTTTTTTCATCAGGAATCAGGATTACATCCCTTGAAAAACACTCATCATATGCTCACAAAAGTCTCATAGCTTAGTTGGTAAATTTTCTGCCTGGTGTTGGCAGGTCTCGGGTTCGAATTTTGACAATTTTCCATCATTCTTTTGATGAAAAAGGAATGCTAATTTGAGTTAACCAGAGTTAAAGCCAGTATACATCATTGGTAATCTCGAAAATCAGAAATGTTCACAGATTTACGCCTAACTTACACAATATAAACATGATGACGGTAGACAATTTCCCCTGAAATTGTTTTGTCTGAAGTGCTATAGTCTTTGAGAAATGAGTAAAACAATTAGTTTTCGTCTCATGAGACGAAAATTCAATTTGCCCCAAAACCATTTCGCCCAAGTGCCATTTCGCCCCAAATTACTTCGTCCAAACACTACATTTCCCAAATGCCACTTCGCCTCAAAACCACTTTGTGCACACTTCGTCAGGACGAAATGGTTCAGGGCGAAATGACTGCAAACCCTTTTTTGACTGTTTTCTCAAAAGTTAGACGAAGTACGGAGCTGGTTTTTGCTCAGGTTGGTTTTAATCATGCATATCTTCAATCACACAGGGGGATAAAACTATTTGAAACAGTTTACCAATCATGTATACTATCTTTAACCAGAGTTAACCTAGTTTAACTTGATGGTATTTCACTGTATCTGCATGTTGTTTACCTGTGTGATGTACACCATGTCTGAAACCAGAGCAAAGCCGTCAAGTTTGAGCTGAGAGATGAACGCTTGCAGTAACACATTTACCTAAAAATGAAACAAAACAAAGAAACACCAAATGTTTACTAACAATAAGGCAAAATCAAATACATTTTTGAACGCATTTAAATAAAAACAAGACTCATCTTCTGTATCATAACATCATTTGCAGTGACCAACATTTTACTTCATGAGTTGACAAGAAAAACTCAACTAAAAGTGTTGATAGCAATGTTAACAAACACCACATTATTGTTTTTTTACCGTGTAAAATGGTACCTTTGTGGGAAAGATTGGCAACTGAAAAATCCATGTGCATTTTGTCGCTCTTGACAAGGTTTTTCAAAATGACTTATTCTGAATTCGTCTTTTTATTTTTTAGTCGGTCGCGTACGTATGCACTCTGTGGCTCGGGTCATACTGGTTTTGTGGGCGACCAGTCCAGTCCACATGCACCACGTCACACCTACCTACTGAAAGTGTACGAAGCCTAAATCGTGCAGCCTGCAACACAGCGCCGATTTCAGACCGCCCAGATGCGAACCAACTAAGTAAATAGTTTGCAAATGATCAAAATAATTTCACCTTCATGGATTACTTTGTGGTAAAATTATGTAATCTCGAGCAGAAATATTTTAGTGGATAGTTGCTACCAATGCATAGTTCCGAGATTGCCCAGTTAACCCCGCCCCTTAGATATTGTTGCTATGTGCTCACAAGCCATCGCAAAAAATGGCGACATTAACGTACAAAGCAACGGGACTCGGCATGGAAAGCACAGATTCATTGGAGAAAACTCAAAAGTATTTATGTTTTGGGGTCGACAGGTACCGTAGCACACACTGAGCGAAGGGCTAGTAATGCAGGGATGACATATATTCATAAAAATGCGCTTTCCTACCTTTGAACAGCGAATCGCCCAACATTGAAACCAAAATTCACCCGGTCACTGGCGCGTACAACATACAAACTGTATGGGCAGAAAATCGCGTGATTGTGTGATGATTGCATCACTTTGACATATGTGGGCGCCGTCTGCTAGCTCTGTTGTGATTGGTCGCGGGTTCGGCTTGATTGATAGGTCGTTACTATGCATTCAATCTTAAGGTTTTCCTCATCAACTCATTGATTAACAGTTTGGGTAATTGTAAATGATACAGTGAGCCTTTAAAGACAAAAGTGGAATGTCTGCCAATAGAGTTCATGAAGACTATGAGACCAATCTTCATGCTCTTTGATTGGCATGATTGCTGTTCCTCCTGCTAATGAACAGTTTGGTAATGGATATACCGCACCGTTGTTAAGAGAAGGAGGGTGGATTCATGTATAATAGATCCCATGAGATCAAGCTAACTAACAAATGCATAGACTGCCCAATCCTACTCAAAAGTAAATCCCGTTTCATGTTTTGGACAACGCCCGACCAAAAATATGGGCAAATTCACCTCTCGGTATTTGGATTTTTAGCATAGTCCATTCTGTTCCAGTCAAAATTACATTTTTTATTTTAATTACTTTCTGTTAAAATTATGTAATCTCGGGCGGAAATATTTAATTGGATAGTTGCTACCAATTCAATCTTTACTTTGAGGAAGGTTTTCCTAGTCAACTCGTTCATCAACAATTTGGGTCATTGCAAGTGATACAGAGGGTCTTTTAATACCACCCTTCTACATCTCAATGTTAAAGTGGAAGATACTTGGGTTCATAAAAAATAAAACCCATTATGTGCAATGCACGTGACCATACACTGGACCAAAAAGGTTCTGTCACCAGTAAGACATTTATAGATATTTATTATTAAATTGGATTTAATGTAGGAAAATAATATATCAAATTTTAGCTGAACATATCCCTCAAAGGAATAGAGCTCAAGAGAGATCATGATGGCAAGCTTCACTAAACAGGAATACAACAAAGGAGTGTGGGGTCAGAATGAAAAACACCAAAGAACAATGCAACTTGTGATTTGGGCAATTTGTGTGTAGACAATTAGTAGGAAATTTTTAAGTGAGTTTGGATTTATCAATGTCTTGTCAAAAACATCAAAATCAAAATGGTTAAATTGTCCAATCTGAATCGTGCCATTGCATTAGGTATGGTGGAAGCAAAATACTGAACTGTAACTCCCCTTGCTTGAGTGCAATAAAGTTGACATCGTTGTTTTTCATTCTGACCCCACACTCCTTTGTTGCATTCCTGTTCAGTGAAGCTTGCCATCATGATCTCTCTTGAGCTCTATTCCTTTGAGTGATATGTTCAGCTAAAATTTGATATATTATTTTCCTACATTAAATCCAATTTCATAATAAATATCTACAAATGTCTTACTGGTGACATAACTTTATTGGTCGAGCGTATATGGAATGTGTGCTTTATAAATGTAACACTTATTAAATTAATAGCGTGTCATACAGTAAAAATACATAACACAGATGACACTAGCAAATGTTTGCAAAGGCAGCAAGGATTAAAAACGGAACAAAAATACAAGTTTAAAGGAGCATGACCAGAGTTTCTGGAAAATAGTTTTCGATGTAACTTACCAATATTATCAAGTAACTCCCATACACACCTCCCATGTCCCAAAAACCCGAAAAAAAATCGCGATTTCCAGTAAAAAATTGAACAAAACTATCAAGTCAGCTTTCAGTGGATAAACGTTGATACTGGAAAATTAGTTTACAAAAAATCGGTGGATTTTCGACGATATCCTCGGAAATATGCGGCCTAGAAGCGCGGGAGTTTCAGTTTCGTAATCAGAAAAATATAACGGATGTTATGATATAAAAATCTCATGACCCATAAGGTAAGTCCCGGGGAGTTATGGGTAAAAAAAAGTGATCTGGTCACACTCCTTTAAGTTACTCGAGACAAATGTGGGACTGCACATTTGCATTAAAGGAACACACCAGCTCACCGTTTTCATTGACAATTTTGTAATGGTCGTTGTGAAAAAAGATCAAAAGTCCCATAATTACCTAAAAAAGCTTAAAAGTAACAAAAACGGTCAATAGTCGGGTTATACGCTTTACCAGCCATTCACTATCACGCAAGCCTTACGACTTTGTCGCAAACGATACGCACTTCTCTTGGCAGCTTTTGCTTTGGATCTCACATTTTCTGCTGATTTAACTGGACAGCCTGGACCACCGAATAGGTTTTCCGTTTTCTTTGGAGGAGCTGACATTTACAGTTTGTCTTCATAAACGTATAACTGCAGCAACCGGCTGTTGTGACAGTTCCGTGTGGAGCTAAGAGTATGTGTACAGACTAAAAACTCCTAATGACGAAATGCACTTGGCGGTCTGGCTCCCTGCCCATTTCTCATGCCACAGCACCGTATACCGGTCGCAGTGTGTGTACTGCCGCGGGGCTTTACGTCCTGTTCGCCTGTACACTGTCCACAGTGGAACACGCTTCCATTACTTGCACTCTCCGAGTCAAAACTTTGTTTGATTTTTCATAGTTTTGTTTAACTTAAGTGGTGTTCCCATTGGACTATTTTTGGTTAAACCCCCGTGGTTGTGCGGGAGAGTAACAAAATTTAGTCCAATGGGGACGCACGGAGAATTAGCGTCCCTGTAAAGTTACCGCGACCACGATGTAAAACATACAGGGCGAGAGAGGCCGCGGAAACTTTCCGCTCAACCGCGGGAGTTTTACAGGGCCCTCGAGAAGTCCAATGGGAACAGCGCCGCCCTGTAGAACTACCGCTGTGTAAAATGCCAAACGGATGACGTCACTTCCTGCATCGTGCAATCCCACCACACATTGCGCGAGAAAATTGTGGTTATTATGTACGGCCCCTGTATGTACGTACGCACGTGTTTTTTCATGCTCTTTTGTTTGCAAATATAATGGCAAGTTTAATCGAAGTTGTTCAAAATTTGATTGGGTTTCGTGCAGCATGCACACAATTAATAATTTTGCGCCAATATGTGCATCGCATGGCATGTCAAACATCCTGTTAGGTCAAAGGTTATGTAAACCACACCCTCAATTGACCACATATGGCCAGCCGAGTAGCTAAATTTCCGCTCGCGTCGTGTAAAATATATGGTAAGTGGGAACGCACGGGAGATTTACAGGAAGGAATGTTTACAGAGAGTCGCGTAAAAAGAAGTCCAATGGTAACACGCCTTTTGTTTCATAACCTGAATAAAAAGTCTCTTTTGTCAAATAATCATAAATATGTTGAAAAGAATCAGAGCTGAATTTGGTGCAGTACTGCAGTAATAAACTTTCCTATGGCTGGAAACAAAACTAACTGCAAGAACACGTAATTTATCCGAACTAGAAATCTGGTTCGAATAAATCACGTGACCTTGGTTTTTTTTTTATAAAAATGCTCAAAAACAGCAAAATTTTGTGGTTTCTTTTCAGGTTCTCTTCAGTCTATTTCGGAAAGACCTTCAGAATAATGCATGTGTCTATTTCGCACCAAAAATAGCCCAAACAAAGCCGGTGTTCCTTTAAGTAGTATAAATCTCGTCTTTTCCCCCCCAAAATTAACATTTCTGATATTTACCTTGGCACTGGGTTCTTCGATGCTCTCCTTAATTGGGATGGGAACTCTCTCCAACAGCTTAGTCAATTCCATTTTCTCTTCCTATGAACAAAAGGATATTAACGGTCAAGCAAAGTGGGTATACAGACTTTCAGCATTTTAATAAATTTCTTAATAAATATGCCGCAATGAAAGGTACGTGTGCATTTTAGACCATGTTTCATTGTGTCATTTCAGCCTTTGCCTCATTTTTCTCTCTGAAATTTTTGTAAACAATGATCGACAATACTGTAATAAAATGTTTGGCAACATTGGCCAACAAACTTTTGGGTTGTTCGCGATGTTCGAGAGTCAATTCAAAATGGCGCAAAAGCGCACAGACATGAAAGATGGCAGACAATGTTTTCCAGTTTTGACAGCAAATAAATCACATTTTTTTTCCCTTATCGCTGGCGATTCACAATAGATGGCAATCTCTCACATTTCTTTAAAAATTTGGTAAGCAGCGGCGAGCCACATTACAATGTCGCTACGACCACTGGGAGTGGGTGCCGCTATCTTGACAAAGTATCTTAGAAAAACAATCCATTTCACATTGGGAAAAACGTTGGCACCAACATTTGTTAACGTTTGCCTAAGTGGAACGCAGCCCTGAAAATAATCGTATTTGTCAATAAGCAAGACATCTGTTACAGACATCCAACTGTAAGAGATGTAGAAATTATATTGCCAGATACGAATCACATTGTTTGAAAATTGGTTTTACAATTCCTGTATACACTTTGTCATTGGGGCACCATCAAGTGTCACGATGCAAATAAAGCCTAGCGTACATGGACATTGCAATTGGAAGCAACTAGTGGCAACTGGTGTTTCCGGCAACTGGAAGCAACTCGCGGCAACTGGGAGCAACTGATCAGTTGCTTAAAAGGGTCTATGTGTGGACACTTGCAACTACTGGCAACTGGAAAAATCCCAGTTGCAGCGAGTTGCTCATGTTCTACTTTCTGACAACTAGTTGTACCCAGTTGCGTCGATGTACACGCACTTGCAAGTAGTTGCTGTCAGTTGCTCGCGTGCGCGCACATCGACAGCAACTGCAAGCAACAGTTTCAAGGTCAATGTACTCTGGGCTTTACCGAGTCGCCGTGTCGATGTGCGCACTCTGGAAATGTAGATATGGCTGTATGGGTCCAGTTGCGCAAATAATCAGTTGCTGTTGATGAGCGTGCTACGCACACATTGACAGCAACTGATCAATTGAGTTACTTCACGTTGCAATGTTGATGTACGCTAGGCTTAAGAAGTGCCAGCACATAATTTTAAAAAATCAATAAAATAATCAATAGAAATATGGACAAATGGCCATGAGTTTGGCTGGGGAATCTGAAAGCAGAGAAAACAGTTTACCATAAATAATAGAAAAAGACCTTTAGAAAAACAGTTATTTTCTGCATACCTCTCTGACGACCATATTCCTGAACTCGCTGGACAGGGAGAAAACCCTGAAGAGGTCAATTTCACTCAGCGTTGGTTTGAGCAGACTGTTGTAGGTTGATATGGAGTCATTGGTGCAGTAGTAATGACTGGCAATACGGCCCAACTCAGTCACCTGATGTTCAAACCAAGAAGTGAAATAAATTAGAATCATATGTCACTGGCCGGGGTCAGATGAATTACAACATCTCAATGGTTTAAAGATAGTATACATGATTGGTAAACTGTTACAAATAGTTTTATCCTCCTGTGTGATTGAAGATATGCATGATTAAGACCAACCTGAGCAAAAACCAGCTCCGTATTTCATCTAACTTTTGAGAAAACAGTCAAAAAAAGATTTACAGTCATTTCGCCCTAAAACCACTTCGCCCTGAACCATTTCACCCTCAACCACGGCCTGTGCACGAAGTGGTTTTGAGCGAAGTGGCATTTGGGCGATGTAGTGTTTGTACGAAGTAATTTGGGGCGAAATGGCACTTGGGCAAAATGGTTTTGGGGCGAATTGAATTTTCGTCTCATGGGACGAAAACTAATTGTTTTACTCATTTCTCAAAAACTATAGCACTTTAGACAAAACCATTTCAAGGGAAGTTTTCTACGATCATCATGTTTATATTGTGTAAGTTAGGCGTAAATCTGTGAACATTTCTGATTTTCGAGATTAATGATGTATACTGCCTTTAAGTAGCACATCAAACTGGAAACTTGTTTAATTTAAAAATTCGCGGGTTTGAATCAAGGCCTGCTCACATCCATAGCAAGAAATTTCAAATGCCATAAATTGCTTTTCTCCACCAAGGAGTTAATAGGCACCTGCCAGGGTTATGGCAGCCAGGGCTGTATACCGTATTCCCCAGGAAGCCATGAAGGTTAAATTAATGATTGCTATTAAGAGCCCAAAGACCAGGGGTAATTATATGAAGTGCCATGATATGTACGCTATATACAAATTATGTTGTACAGAATATACAAATAATGAATGTTTACGAATATAATGGTACAAATATTTTCATGAGTTGAAAGATGGAATGTTCCATTCAAGGAGGCGGAGCCGAGTTCAATGGAATAGTTTCATCTTTCAACGAATGAAAATATTCGTTCCATTGAATGAATGGAAAACATTCATTATTTGTTTTATGTAACGCCCAAAGAGATCATTGTCATTTGGTTGGATAACATCTGACAGCCTGAGAATATGAAAAAGTACTTAAGATCCTAATCCCCGACATCACAATGACCGAATCCGACTCATCTACATGTATCACATGTGCGTCCTATGCAAACGCGTCTGCTAAATTCAGCGTCGTGCAATGTCACGCACGAACACGCACTTGCAGTAAAAATGTATGCAGTGCGCGTGTCATGCAATGGAAAAAAAACGTATGGAACAAAAATGCATGGTTGGTGACGTAGCATTCAATGGGTAAATTATTTAATGCCATGTGACCTGGGGCTAATTTCATGGCGTTGCTAAGCACACAAATTTGCTTAGCACAGGATTTATTTGCTTTATAAAATGGATTACAAGCCAAAATTATAAGCCAACTTATGTTCTTCGCAAGAGTATAGTAGAATACCTTTCAATACACGTCACTTACGATTTTTGCTGGCAATCCATTTTTGCTGGCAATCCATTTTTGCAAAATAAAGCAAACAAATCCTGTGCTAAGCAAATTTGTGCTCAGCAGCGCCATGAAATTGGCCCCTGCAATTGATATTATATTAGAATAAAAAATATCAAGGAATAAAATTTGTTAAAAATAAAAGTTTGCATTTATGAACAAGTGGTGAGCGTTTGTCGTTTGTCAACTCAGACATCCAAGGAAGTAAATAGCTGCCATCGGCACGGTCAGGTGCCTTCAGTGGAAACTGCAGATTGCTTGGGATGAATTTCATCATCGTTGACTAACATTTAAAATCACTTTGAACATAAAATATAAATTGACTGTTGGCTTGTGGCACTTTCTTTAGGTATTTATGTGTTGTCCGTCTTAAAAAAAAAAATTTGAAATAAGATAATTATTACATCAGTTGCAGTATGATGCAGTATGCATGATATGAACTGCTTCTCTTAAGACATGATAACTTGTAGTGCACTCGGGAGGGAATCAAACCCACAACCTTCTGCATACTAGGCAGATGTCTTAACCACTCGACCATTGAACTTACTGGTGCCAATTGGTAGGTTCGAATATCCTACATGTATAATGGACAATCATTGCATCGGTATTCCACATTGGTCGCTTTGGTTCGAATCCCATTCAAGTCACTATGTGCATGGGGTTTTTAGTCTCTATGGTTTCCCCCTATAGACCGTATCAAATAGCCACCATTTTGTGGGGCAGTTTCTTTGTTCCTTGAGGACATGCAATGTGCCCCACGAAATGGCGGCTATTCGATACGGTCTATACATACAATGTAGGGGATTTCCTCCCAGCTCAAAGGGCGTGTTTGTTTCGGACGGATCCAGATTGGCGCATATCCAAGGTGAACTCGTTCACTTCGCGCACATCCTGATCGAGATCTGTGGAATCCTTCTCGAGAGATGGTTCAGCGCTAGATCCAAAATGGTGACGTAAACATCGTGGAGATTTTGTGTGCGTAAAACCGTGTTTTTTCAGTTTTCAGAGGCAACACACGATACAAACAAATTTAGAATGCTTGTTTATTTACGACAAATGTCGTGGGAGAAATTTGGAACAGAAATTTGACAAATTTGGTAAATAAATTGCAATTCACGTGATTTGAGATCCGAGTTGAGAGCGGTTTCGTTTGTTTCATCGCAGTAAAACGGATCGGGATCTGGATTCGGATCTGTCATGAAACAAACCAGCCCTAAAACAAGCTTTGAAAAATCTTTGGTTCCAGTACCAGAAAAAAATAAATAAATGATGCACCATGTTGTAAGGGCAAATAAATTAAATTCAAATTGGATTTGTTTGAAAAAAAAACCTTCAGTTGGCAATTTCTCCCACAGAGGTACCATTTTACACCAAAAAAAAAACACCATGTGGCGTTTGTTACCATTGCAATCAACACTTTTAGTCGTCTCTTTTCTTGTCAACTCGTGAAGTAAGTTTTTGGGTAACTGCTTTAGCGCCTTCGCGACGGGGAACTGCATATGCAGTTCTATGTGCGAGTGTCTTCGGGGTGGTTATACAGAATTAGCACATGGGTCAGTACTACCAGGGCAGAGCTGGTCTCTCATCTTGTTGGCTTGGGGTCAAGTCAGTTTATGGTTTTTGACCTGTGACTTGACTCTGGAGAAAATGACTTGGGACTGGACTTGGGAAATAAGATTGATTTACGACTTTAAATAAAAACTACATGTAGTCATCAAGTCTCCAGCCCCAGAGACATACATCAAGCTGTTAATTATGTTGAACAATTTAAATTCTTAGGCACCGTTATCTCTCACGATCTGAAATGGGCGGAGAATATGAATTGTATTATAAAGAAAGCCCAACAGAGACTGTTTAGTGTGAGTAAGCAGACTGTGGTGAACTTCTATAGAGCAGTGATTGAGAGTGTGTTAACTTTTTCTATCACTGTATGGTTTGGCAGTGCCCCTGCAAAGGATAAAGCCAGACTTAATCGTGTGGTCAGAACCGCGTCTAGAATCACTTGAGAGCGTGTATGAGAAGTGCTTGCTTCGACGCGCCAAACTCATTGCACAAGATTCAACACATCCAGCCAATGATCTTTTTACATTGCTCCCGTCAGGTCGTCGCTATCGCGCTCTGAAAACAAAAACGGCTCGTTTTACCAATAGTTTTTACCCGCAAGCGGTTAGAGTTCTATCTAAGCTGTAATTGTATATGCAACTAATTGTTTTATTGGCAAGGTCGGTAATTTTAAGAGTTGTTGCCTACAACTGAAATTATTAGGTGATCGGGCCAACAGCCCGATCACCTATTACTCTCGTACGATTTCTTTATTTTTTTTTTTTTTTTTTTCCACTCAAACGTTTCCAGAGCTTTTCTTCAAAACGGTTCAAGCTATCAACTTGAAACTTTGTAGGAACATCAACCCCAATGTGAAGATGTGCATACAAGGGTGACGTCATTGTGACGTCATTAGGTATCAAATTACAACCCAAAAATGACCAAAATATGCATGTTTTAAAATGCTTCCGTCTGGAAAACCACGTGACCCATGATTTTCGTATTTGACAGGCTTATAGATAAGATCATGGCCTACGATTTTCTTCGTGTGGGCATTTTCATCTGACCCTTCCTTCTGGGGTCAATCTGAGGTCAAAGTTCAACGAAAACGAAAAACGCAATTTTTGCACTTATTGAGCAACAATGCCCATCAAACCAAGCTGAATCTTTAAGTAACTAAGTACAGGCATACATGTAGGTCCTATGGCAGACTTTCACCAGCGTGTATAATATTATGATGGCATCAAGCGTGGCGTCATCGTGACGTCATCAAGTATCAAATTACACCCCCCAAAAAAACCAAATATGCATATTTTAAAATGCTTCCGTCTTGAAAACCACGTGACCCAGGATCTTCGTATTTGGCAGGTTTACAGATGACATTCTGTGCTACAACTTTCTTTGTGTGGGCATTTTCATCTGACCCTTCCTTCTGGGGTCAATTGGAGGTCAAAGTTCAACGAAACTGAGAATCTCAGTTTTTACACTTACCAGCAACAATGCCTATCAAACCAAGCTGAATCGTTAGTAAATTAGATACAGACATAGGCCCTACGGCAGACTTTCACCAGAATGTATAGTATCACGATGGCATCAAGTGTGACGTAATCATGACGTCATCAGGTGTCAAATTACAAAAATTCAAAGGTTATTATTTCCAAAATTCATATCTCAAGAACCGTAATAGATACTTGAACAATTCTTTCACAACTTGATAAGTCTAAATGAACTGAACAAATCATACGATGTCATGACCCCTGTGTGACGCCTACTTCCGGTCCAAACCGGAAGTTGTTCGAAAATGTGCATTTTGTAAGCGTTTTGAATGCAAATAGATTCAAAGTGGTAGTGAATTTGACCATATTTCTACGGAACGAAATGTTTCCACACATGTAGACTTTTTGACTATACCATTTGTGACGTCATCACATGGACGGTGGTTACGTAATGTGGCGTCAAAATACGCAAATTTGGAGCTGAATTGTTTTAAAATGCTGTATCTTGAGAACTACAGCAGATATTTGCATGATTCTTTCGCCACATTTAAGAACTTGATGTTTATCAAATTGTTGAACAATTTGTGCACAACATTGTGACGTCATGATATCGTCACAGGTGTCAAATTACACAAATTCAAAGGTTATTATTTTTAAAATTCATATCTCAAGAACCGTAATAGATACTTGAACAATTCTTTCACAACATGATAAGTCTAAATGAACTGAACAAATCATACGATGTCATGACCCCTGTGTGACGCCTACTTCCGGTCCAAACCGGAAGAGGTTCGAAAATGTACACTTGTTTAGCACTTTGAATGCAAATAGAGCCAAAGTGGTAGGGAATTTGACCATAGTTCTACGGAACGAAATGTTTTCACACATGTGGACCTTTTGACTATACCATTGGTGACGTCATTACATGGACGGTGGTTACGTAATGTACGTCAAATTACGCAAATTTGGAGCTGAGATGTTTTAAAATGCTGTATCTTGAAAACTACAACAGATATTGGTATGATTCCTTCGCCACATTTAAGAACTTGATGTTCAACATATTGTTCAACAATTTGTGCACAAAATTGTGACGTCATGATGTCGTCACAGGTGTCACATTACAAGATTTCAAAGGTTATTATTTCAACAATTCATATCTCAAAACGGTGCAAGCTATCAACCCCCCAGCTATGGCGGGTATGCAGGGAGGAGATATTAGTTACCGGATTAGTGTATACAGCAGCCGATTTCACGAAACTTTACGCAATTGCGCAAGTCCACTTACGCCATAAGTTATTGCGCAAGTAATGGCGTAAGTGGACTTGCGCAATTGCGTAAAGTTTCGTGAAATCGGCTGCTGAACTTCCATTTTTGCCATTCCACAGGTGATAACAACGTCTGAAATTCATCACAAAATGTTCATTTAGCCCGATCACCTGGCGTTTGTAACAACAAACGTCATACCTCTAGTTTTATTTGTATCATTATTGATTACATATTGTTGATTTTTAGTATTGTGACTGTATTGGTGGTGGTTGTATTGGTGGTATTTTGTATGTAAGCTGACGCAAGGAAAATTCCTATGTTTGTTTTTATGTGAACAAATGGCAATAAACTCTGAATTGAATACATGTATACTGTATAACCAAAACTGCAAGTGCAGTCTCTCGCTCCAGGGGAATAAGTTGGAAAATGCCTAGCAAATTGGCATTAACAGCAAGAGACAAATTAATTCATAAATTTATGGTGGCCGAAAGACCGACAACTGACCTGAAAGTGTCCCGTCTTCCGATCATACTTGGCCAGGTTGTTTTTGTCCAGCATATTACCAGCTGTGTGGATCAAATTAATCCGGTGGTTCTCCAGGTATGGATCGGTGTCCTTGGCGTCGACCGGTATCCCGTACAGCGTTGGGTTGCGCATCATGCGTATGTAGAGGTAGGTGTAACCAAGCCACGTGACTGCGTCTTTCATAGTTTGGATGTTACCCAAGACGATTTCGGCATTTAGATTGTCAGAGAGCTTATTTACAAACTGACTCTCCACAGGAAGCTGCGTGATGAAAAGTAACATTTTTAAAGTTAGAAGCAATTTGTATGATGGAGGATTTTCAAGTTCGTATTAAGTGGTGTTCCCATTGGACTATTTTTGGTTAAACTCCCGTGGTTGTGCGGGAGAGTAACAAAATTTAGTCCAATGGGGACGCACGGATGTAAAACGTACAGGGCGACCACGATGTAAAACGTACAGGGCGAGAAGGGCTGCGGAAACTTTCCGCTCAATCGCGGGAGTTTTACAGGGCCCTCAAAAAGTCCAATGGGAACAGCGCCGCCCTGTAGAACTACCACTGCCGCTGTGTAAAATGCCAAATGGATGATGTCACTTCCTGCATCGTGCAATCCCACCACACATTGCGGGAAAAAATCTGGTTATTATGTACGGGCCCTGTATGTACGTACGCACGTGATTTTTTCATGCTCTTTTCTTCGCAAATATAATGGCAAGTTTAATCAAAGTTGTTCGAAATTTGATTGGGTTTCGTGCAGCATGCACACAATTAATAATTTCGCGCCAGTATGTGTATCGCATGGCATGTCAAACATCCTGTTGGTCAAAGGTTATGTAAACCACGCCCTCAATTGACCACATATGGCCAGCCGAGTAGCTAAATTTTCCGCTAGCGTCGTGTAAAATATATGGCAAGTGGGAACGCACGGGAGATTTACAGGAAGGAATGTTTACAGGGAGTCAGGGAAAGTTCCCGCGAGGGCGCGGAAAAAGAAGTCCAATGGGAACACGTCTTTAGTCTTAGTCAAAGACGCGGTATGTTTCTGTAAAACGGCTGCCGCAACGACCACTGCCCACGACTTTTGCACCTTTTCTTAGTTGCGCGCACTCTTGCGTTAATATTACACTTTAAGTAGGACTTGGTCAAGTCTAGCAGCTGGTGTATTTTCCCCAGAACCGCGTCTTTGCGCAGACCACATCTGGCTTGTGCAAAGTGTTGACGTCAATCAAGCATGGCGCCATAGAAAACCGAAGGTAGCACTACCCTCTCGTATTGTACGTTATTGATGGTGTCGATTATCGCCACACACTCACACTGGCCCAGGTCGACTACTGTATAGACCGTTTGCCAACTCAACTCATCCCGAGATCTCAGGGAATTTCCACTCTGCAAAGCGACGTAACAATACCCTGAGGAAATACACGCAAATCTGTGGAGCGAGCCGGCTGTTGTCTTGAGCCAACTCACGCCCGAGTCATTTTGATGTAATTTAATCAATTCGGTCATGTTATGCCGAAAAGAAACAATTTCTATACTTTCCAGAAATTGTATTGGGTTCCGTTCCTTATGACTGTCCCATTCCTACCAAATTTTCAAACGACGAACCTTATTTACTCCGCGGTTTTTCAAATTAATAACAGGGATGCATGCTGACGAATGTAATGGAACGGATTCCCCAGTATGCTTTAAATAGCAGCCAATCGCCGACGCGGACAACGGCCAGCATTACCGAGTACATGTATCACATGCATGCACGGTGTTTACAATCTGCGCGCGTTACATTTGAATGTCTGCAATCATGCTGCAATGCACATGCAAGCGTCCTGATTGGTCCAGCAGAGGCGACAAGATTTCTGTCGCTAGTCCCACCGCCAAATGGGGCCTTTTTCAACAGGGCCATTGTACGCAGGAGTTAGGGAGTGCGTTAAAGGGGCACTGTTGCAAGAGGATGACTCAACTCGAATCAACTCGGTATTTGTTAACTTTAGGTCACAACTGGAATTGAAGGAAAATAATTATTCAAATCGATAGCTTGGATGATTTTAGATTATGAATACTTACATTTCAGCCGCAAATATTTCGTTTGAGAAAAATCACGAAAAAGATTTGATATCACATTGTATGCAGGCGAGAATGACAAAAACACAATTTTTTTAAAAATGCAACATTTGCGACAAATGTCAGTGGTAAAAGTATTCATTATCCAAGCTATCGATTAATTGAATAATTATTTTTATTAAATTCCACTTGTGACCTAAATTAAACAAATACCATCAACTCAACAGTTGTACCAGTTCGACCATTGTCCAACGCGACCGGTGTGCATTCACCGGGTGCGTTCAATAGGAAAAGTTTGTCGCAGCGAAGGTGAATCATAAGCGAAACTGACATCAATGTGTTTGACAGCTTGAAAGGCGCCATCCTCCAAAAACGCCATCATAATTATTTTTCATAATTCGTGAAACTTTCAAGCGCAAGCGGCATGCGCGCACACATCAAATGGATATCGATGAGGCACAAAATAAACATTCACAGCACGTTTGTTGCGGCTGGTCACAAATGTTGACATGTTTACATACCTGTTGGTTTTGTAACGAGAGATAGTACTGCAGCTCGCTGTGCCCAGTGATTAGAATACCCTCTCCCTTGGTGTCATATTGAGGACGCCCTGCACGCCCCAGCATCTGTAGAACGTCGAGTGGACCTAGCTCCACCCACCGGCCCTTCTCGGGACTGTAAATCTGCACAGTGAATGCAACACAAATCAAAGATTCAAATACAAAACGATGCCAGCTGCCAAATTTAAGGACCGAGGGGCCACTCGAGATTCCAAGGCAAAGTGGACATGACTACCAAAATTTCAAAATGATTGCACAATGCGTTCCCCGGCTATAGACCAATCCTGTAACTAAGGTCGCCTTCCCTGTATATCCGCCATACAGTAGCTGGGGGCATCCATTGCATGGACTGTGCATTCAGTGTGTTGCTGTTGGAATGAAAAATGCTCATCCATTACATATGCACACGACGCGCCCTCCTGGCGTACACAATTCTACAAAGACTCGCAACTTGTTCGAAGTAAACAAATGCAACTTCATCAACAGCAAAAAACAACCAGTTCATTCAGTAAAGCATCCCCTCCTCCCCACCCCCCAAACCCACGTCCCAGCAGATTCACATACATGCAAGACGAGTTTGGTGTAAAGCATCCCCTCCCCCCCACCCCACATCCCAGCAGATTGACATACATGCAAGACGAGTTTGGTGTACATGGGCAGTATTCAATTCTAAAGTTAGATTTACTAAAAACTTTTCTTTGTATTTAGCTTGGCTAAGAAAATAGATCCATCCAAATGTCTTCTAAGAATTTTACTTTAGTTAGTAAAATATTAGGACAAATTGTGACGTTACAATTTAACGCAGGGCACAGAACTCTCTAAACAGCCAAACAAATACTGCGTGGGATGCGCATAACCCGCGTCTTCTCATGAGCATAATTCTTAAGCAAAACACACTAGATGCGCACCGAAACAAAACCAGTTACATGCATAGTGTGCTTGCAAAGTATAAATTCATTTGCTTAAAAAATAGACCAAGGAAGTGAAAAAAAATTGAAAATTGAGTCAATTTGTATTTTAGGCACGTATGAGCGTTTGTCAACTCAGACATCCAAGGAAGTAGACACCAGCATTGGCACGGTCAAGTGCCTTCGGTGGAAACTGCAGATTGCTTGGGATGGACTTCATCATCGTTGACAAACACCACAAATCTTTAATTGCGAAACTGAAATCTGGACCATACAAAGTGAAATAAAGCTCGTCGAAATGCACACTGAAACAAGTTGGTATCCCGGTGTTCTGATTTTTCACCACTTGACTCTCACACCCTCAGGTGTCCGACCTATAAAAGTTGGCGATATTTTAGAAAAATAAGCAACCTTCTGTAAGCATCGTCTCTTCCTTTAATAGCTTGTGCAATGGAACTATGAGTTACCTGTGTTCCTTTGATGATAACAGTATGTGCAGGAAGGTTGACACCCCAGGCCAACGTGGCTGTCGAACACAAAACCTGAATGTGACGATCGGCAAACAAGTCCTCAACCAGAGCTCTGTCGACGCGGTTCATGCCGGCGTGGTGAATCGCGAAGCCATAGGGGAGAAGGTCTTTTAACTCAAGATTCTAGGATAAACGAAAGTTAGTTTAACTGAAGATTAATTTAGAAATTCATCTCTACATGCAGTTATTACACTTACAAATGTACCTTCACCGGGAAATTTGTTTAATAGGTTTTATTTAGGGATTAATAGTGAGTTTAAAGGGCCTGTGACATCCTAAACAACTTTGTGCCTAAGCTTTGCTTCATAATGACGGATTACTTGTTCTGCAAGACATACTATTGTTCGTTTGGATGTAAAATCAATAAAAGGTGGCATTTTTCAACTTTGAAGATTTCACTGCAATAAATCACAGACAGAGGGCGCCGTTTTGAGTGCATCACGTAAGGAAGACAGAAGGGAAAAGTTAAGAAAAAACATAAGACTTCAAGTTGGACTTGTGGCAAATTGCTGCAGTTTCTACGCTCAGTTTTGTCATGGCTTACAGCAGGCAACATGTAAAACAAACTCAAACAGCCATGGATCACAAAAGTTTCAGGAAAATTGAGAAAAAAGTGGAATCTTTTGTGCACTGTTCAATGTGATTTTCCTGTGTTTGCCTCTTGTGACGTCGTGACCTTGGTCATGAATATGCATATTTGCATTAACATAAAAACTAAAAACCTTTGTTTTAACCCCCAAAGCAAGCTCCAAATAGGATTTTTATGACTTTAACTGAGTAAAGTGGTTTTAAAGCATAGATTTCATTGATAACAATCCTAAATAAGGGGCCCTTTAACCGGTCTTAAAGGAACACACCGGCTTTGTTGGGCTATTTTGGGCTCGAAATAGATCGACCCATACATTATTCTGAAGCGCTTTCCAAAGTAAATTAGATATATCATGAAAAGACACCGTCAAATTTGGCCGTTTTTGAGAATTTTTTCAAAAATTCAAGGTCACGTGACTTTTCGGAACCAGAATCTAGTTCCGAAAAGTCACGTGGTCTTGTGAGTTAGTTGTATTTCCAGCCGTAGAAACCAGCGCGAAGTGCGAGTTGCTTTTGTCATTCGCGGTTCGTTTCTCTTCTTGTTGGAAAATAATGTCCTACGAACACTATGTACATACCGTATTTTCCAATATGTACACAAATCTGCCAACAGATTTCATAAGAATGGTGTTTGGGTGTTGATATGGACCAAGAGAATATCTCAGATTTTCGTGTCTTCGCGCGCTTCGCGTCCTTAGAAAAAACAGCATAGGCCTATTGAGGGCCCTATAGACACGTTCGATGTGCTTCCACGGGTCAGCGCTGACCTGAGGGATCATGCAAGGTGTGATGAGTCAGGGAAAACAAGGAATCAAGGTTAAACACGTGTCGACCGATATCGAACGCCACCTTTATTTACAAACACATGATACATCGCGACGGCTGGTAAAGCGTATAGCCCAATATTTGTCTCTTTTGTTAATTTTAAACATTTCTAGTTAATTACTTGACATTTTGATAAATTTTTTTCACAACGACCATCGAAATATTATTGTCAAGGATGCTAGATTGCTACATTATGCAAACAGTAAGCCAGTGTGTCCCTTTAAACATACGTTTAAAACCAATTAATGGCCAAGGCCAAAGCCATCGACTGAGAAACCAGCATCAGATGGTACAAATTAGGAACATCCACAAATTTTCCAAAAGTTCTCGGGGAGCGTTTACAGCTCTGTTTAATGTCATTTACCTCAGCCTGTTCAGCTTCTGTTCTCAAAATCTCCGTGGAGGCTGACCCTTCCCGAAGGAACTGACCCAGCGTGTCGTGTTCCAGGCACATATCCCTGATGGCGCGGGCGGTCTTGCCAGTTTCTTTACGAGAATGGACAAACACCAATACCTGAAATGCACAAGAAAACAATGGTATTTCGATATGCACTGCACATAAAATTATACAGGGATTTAAAGGGGCGACTATGGAAGCGCTATACCCTGGGGCTATTTCTCTGTCAGGCCATTGGTTGCAAACAGCGAATGTTTACATTGTGTCACTGGGCCAGAAGCACATGTAGGATGATTGATTGCTTCTATTGTGCAGGGTGCACAAATAAGGCTCGGCTTAAGGCCCAGACTTCCCAGGGTAGGCTTGACTAGTGAATTAACTCAACATTAACTCTTGTAATGCTGCAAGAGGATGGTAATGGGGTATTTAAGACCCCAGCACCGAAGGCTGACAAGCATTGGTTAATTTCCCTTCATTTATTCACCGTGCTGTGTACTGAACAAACATGACGGTGCCAAGATAGAAGGATGAAGAATGGCTGTAATATTTTCCAGTCCAAATCAATGGGGGAAAAAAAAAATCACATACGGGAATAATTTCTGAACAATGAAACAGTGGGGCGTACAACATGCGCACCACACACGCATGTGAATTAATACGATCGCTTTATAGTTCCTGGGCATTCATGCTGTATGTGTGCACTACAGTGAACAGATGCACACCAACATACGGGGTATCAGAGGATAGACTCGCATCCAATATCTGTGCCTTTTCAAGCCATGAAAGCAAGCTACAAAGTCAGATTTGTTTTGCGTAAAAATACAAAAATTTTAAATTCTTGCAATTGTCAGAAAACTGGCATCCTTTAACATGCAACTGGGTCATTCGGTGTCAAATCAGCTAAATTTCAGAAAAGTTGTCAGGGGTCCGACTCGGATTTGCATGAAACTATGTCAACCTATGTCATGAACATGTACAAAATTTGAGGCCAACTCCAACTCGTTGCTGAAATATGACCTCCAGAAAATCCCTACCTTACCCCCTTTTTTCCCAATCATAGCCGTGCCATTAAAGCTCTTTGCATTTTTGGAAGCCTGTATCTCAAAATTGGCGACAAGTCTAGAAAATTTGAGGCACCGTTTTAGCTGGCCTAACAATAATGCCCGGGTTGTACTTGTTGAAAGATAGTATTCCTGATTGGTAAACTTTTACAAATAGTTTTATCCCCCTGTGTGATTGAAGATATGCATGATTAAAACCAACCTGAGCAAAAACCAGCTCCGTACTTAGTCTAACTTTTGAGAAAACAGTCAATATAGGGTTTGCAGTCATTTCGCCCCAAAACCACTTCGCCCTGAACCATTTCGCCCTGAACCATTTCGCCCTGAACCACGGCCTGTGCACGAAGTAGTTTTGGGGCGAAGTGGCATTCGGGCGATGTGGTGTTTGGACGAAGTAATTTGGGGCGAAATGGTTTTAAGAGCGAATTGAATTTGTGTCTCATGTGACGAAAACCGATTGTTTTACTCATTTCTCAAAGACTACAGCACTTCAGACAAAACCATTTAGGGGAAGTTTTCTACGGTCATCATGTTTATATTGTGTAAGTTAGGCGTAAATCTGTGAACATTTCTGATTTTCGAGATTACCAATGATGTATACTGCCTTTAAAGCACGATGTATTTTGTTTTTCCCGCATAATTCTCCTCTAATTAGGTTATCTTGGACCTACGCATTCTAGCGACTACTGGAAAATTGGCATCCTTGTTTACGGATTGATCACCCACCTGGTTTTTGCCTGCATATTCCATAACTTTCTCATACACAATCTCATTCATCAGCTGAAATCTCTTGATGGCTTTTTTCTCCGTGATACCGATGTACTGCTGCTCCAGGGGTACGGGGCGGAAGCTGTTATCGAAGAAATACAGCCCTTTCTCTGGTTTGACACGGAGAAACGTGGCCACGTCTTGGTAATTGGGCAGTGTGGCCGATAAACCCACTAGACGAACGTCTTCCTGCGACGTCTCGATGTTACGTATGGTCCTAGATTAAAATGTTATGTTTGTTGTGTTACAACCATTTTGGTGAATACATGTTTCTACGGTTCCCCTAAAATTCCCTGTGTGCAGTCAGCATGCAATGCATGATGGCATGGAATTCTAGTACACCACAAAATTGACCGTCAGAAAATCGTGCTTTTTTGAGAGTAAATTTGGTATTTCACCCATAGACGCCAATATAACCTCAAAACAGATATAGACCGGCAGCCCAGAGGGTTTTGGTTAAACGAATGAGGTACCAACAACCGAGGGCAGGAACATTTAGGAAGTGACCTAGTATTTGCAGATCTGGGCGTCTGCCGGGGTCCCTCTGCTGCGTTTGACCCCTGGAGACCCCCAAAGGGGGCCAAAAATTGCGCTGGATCAAACATTCGAGGTACCACATGAAACTAAGTTTAGATGAAAGAGCACATCACACAGAGTACGGAATGGCCCTTGCCAGACGAATTTTCTGCTGCAAAAGTCCCGCCAGACGCCCGCCAAAATCTCATTCCATATAATAAATGCAAGATACAACGGCCGTCGACAAACAAGTCCATTTGTTTTGAACGGGTAGCTTTGACATACGGCGGTTCTGTGTTCTGGGAGCGCTGTAAACATGTGCGTCTATACACCAATCCGGTAATAAGGTCTTCTTCCCTGTACATCCGTCATAGCTGGGGGGCTTCCACTGAATGAACTGTATGTTTTTGTTGTTGCTGAAGCTGCATTTGTTTACTTCGAACAAGTTGCGCGTCTTTGTAGGGTTGTGTGCGCGCGAAGGCGGGCGCGTCGCGTGTACGCAAAGGCGGGCGCGTCGCGTATACGCGAAGGAGGCTCGTTCGTGCATGTAATGGATGAGCGCTTTTCGTTCTAACAGCAACACAAAACGCACAGACCATGCACTGGACGCCCCCGAGCTATGGCGGATATGCAGGGAGGAGATCTTAGTTACCGGATTGGTGTATTGCGGCGCGGGCTAACAAGGCGCGTCCCGAATCGAAATATACACACGGGTCTTTAAATATATCTTTGCACGTCAAAATTGGTGTCTTTAAATATATCTTTGCACGTCAAAATTGGTGTGCGACGCCCGACATTTGACGCATAATGTATGCGCCAGTGTTGAGCTTTTTGGTGACCAGGAGCCAATTTCATGGCGCTGTTTAGCACAAAATATTGTATTTACTTTATTTTGCTAAAATGTCCCGCCAGCCAAAATCGTATGTAATTTTTTTTTTTACTATTTTGCTAATGTTTCTAAAAACACAATTTGCCATATAGGCTAATAATTGGCTGGTAACTAATTTTACAAAAGTAAATAAATTATGTGCTTGGCACATTAATGTGTAGATCTGTGATTTTCAATGACTCATTTCCCTCCATAGGCCTATGGCTTTATTTTTCAAAGAGACGCGCTTTAGGCTCAGTGTGAATCCACCCAATATAAACCCCGCCGATTTACGATTTATCTTTGTGATTTACCGGCCAAAAACCAGATTATTACCAAACCATCGGATGATACAGAAAAATCTAACAAACATTTTTGATTTGTCCCGGTTCATGTACGGTCAGACCAGCCCGAAGTTCCAGCCCAAACCTTTCCGGTCATGTGGGCCGATAGGCCGATAAATCGCAAAAGTGTGCGCCGGGCTTTAAAAGCAGGTAAATTTGACGCGCGTCATCGCTACACCTCGACAAAATGCTACACGCAGAGAATTTGTATGAGCCGACTCACTGCAAATCCCAGAATAACAGGACATTCTTGTGCGTCGCTTCACTCCAAATTCCTGGCCGTATTTTCTTCAAGCAGCGCGCGTCAAATTTGCATGCAGAACGCGTAAATAAAGTTCAGTGTGCATGAAAAAAAGTTAGTGCATATCCAATTCATCTACATGTACATGACTTTTGTAATTCATTCCATGCCGCACTCCAAATTCCTTCCATCCCGCATTTTCGTCAAGCAACGCGCGTCAAATTTGCATACAGAACACGCAAAAATAATCAGTGTGCATCTCCAATTCATCTAATTTTATAGGCATGTTCCCGGGGCATGTTCAGACGGCCAATTATCATCAATAATGAGAGTGGATATTCACACAGCCTTTTTGTGTGTAAATTCGACGCACGTCGCTTTCACAGAAAGCGGTTTGGAGGGAATTTGGAGTGAAAGCTAGATGCTCTGATAACCACATAAACAACTTGATTTTGGTGACCAATCAAGAAGATCTTGCGCTGTACATAATCCCACCCGGTTCTTGCCTCTTCTTCAGTGAATTCGCAAACAATGGACAAAAGCTGAATTAAGAAAGTTCTTATTTTGGTATGGATACCGTGTCAATTTTTTTTTTGCCAACCCAGTACCCGAAAACTCCACACAACATAGTCAATCACAGCGCTCCCAGATGTACGCCGGATGAAACACAGAACAGCCGTATGTCAAAGCTACCCGTTCAAAACAAATGGACTCGTTTGTCGACGGCCGTTGTATCTTGCATTTATTATATGGAATGAGATTTTGGCGGGCGTCTGGCGGGACTTTTGCAGCAGAAAATTCGTCTGGCAAGGGCCATTCCGTACTCTGTGTGATGTGCTCTTTCATCTAAACTTAGTTTCATGTGGTACCTCGAATGTTTGATCCAGCGCAATTTTTGGCCCCCTTTGGGGGTCTCCAGGGGTCAAACGCAGCAGAGGGACCCCGGCAGACGCCCAGATCTGCAAATACTAAGTCACTTCCTAAATGTTCCTGCCCTCGGTTGTTGGTACCTCATTCGTTTAACCAAAACCCTCTGGGCTGCCGGTCTAATAGGTTGAATGTATAGATGAGCTCTATACAGGGTGTTTTTGAAAAAAGGAAACCGAGATTAATTTGTTAATTTTGTGGAGATGGCTAAATATTTTGGAAATTGGCAACCACAATCTATTAGCTAATAATGTCCTATTTATTATGACACCACGAAATCCAATTTACGGTCACACATGACTGAGCACGGAGCAGTGTAATCAACCATGTCAGAACTGGTCTTGCACCAGATTCACTGCAGCCCAACTCCAACAATGTTCATACCTAAAAAAGAAGACAGACCAGTGTGTCTTCAACAGCAAAAAATGTATTCCCTGTCTCGACCTAACCCCAGTGTCTTTTGACTTTTAAGGAGTGTGCAATGAAATAACAGGCTGAGGATTGCATAATTTAGAGGCCCAACAAAAGCCATGCACTGGGCAGACATGGTTCATTATGAAAACATCTTTTTATTTATTTATATACCACATCCAACAGCGGAGGGACCGCCAATGCATAGTTCCGAGATTGCCCAGTTAACCCCGCCCCCTTGGATATTGTTGCTATGTGCTCACAAGCCATCGCAAAAAAATGGCGAGACTACGTACAAAGCAACGGGACTCGGCATGGAAAGCACAGATTCATTGGAGAAAACTCAAAGGTATTTATGTTTTGAGGTCGACAGTTACCGTAGCACACACTGAGCGAAGGGCTAGTAATGCAGGGATGACATATCTTTCATAAAAATGCGCTTTCATACCTTTGAACAGCGAATCGCCCAACATTGAAACCAAAATTCACCCGGTCACTAGCGCATACAACATACAAACTGTATGGGCAGAACATCGCCTATTGTTGTGATGATTGCATCACTTTGACCTTTGTGGGCGCCGTCTGCTAGCTCTGTTGTGATTGGTCGCGGGTTCGGCTTGATTGACAGGTCGGAACTATGCATTACAGGAATGGGAGCAAGTGTGGTTGAGTGCCTGTCTCAAGGGCACAGGTGCCACAACCCGTCACGGCCAGGAATCGAACCTACATTCCAGTACTAGCACAGGAACTTAAGTTCGACGCACTAGACCGCTCGGCCATAACACCCCAAGACATGGTTGATTACACTGCTCCGTGCTCAGTCATGTGTGACCGTAAATTGGATTTCGTGGTGTCATAAGAAAGAGGACATCATTAGCTAATAGATGGTGGTTGCCAATTTCCAAAATATTTAGCCATCTCCACGAAATTAACAAATTAATCTAGGTTTCCTTTTTTTAAAAACCCTGTTAAAAACACAAATTTGCCACATTTTTCGAGTCTGAAGCGGCTGAAAACTCCTCTATCCTGCGAAATCCCATTCATTTGTACACCATCAATCAAACTTAGTGCTATGTGCAGTGTACTAGAATTCCGTTCCATCATACACAGCCCGCCGACTGCGCACAGGGAATTGTGGAGGAACCGTAAAGGCACGTATATTTGCTACGGTACCTAACAAATCACCATTTAAATTAAAGGGCCCTGAAATGCTCAATAACTTTATGCAGTTTTTGCTGCATATGAAGGATTACTTGTGTAGAAAGACAAAACTACTGTTCATTTTGATGCCCCATGAATAAAAAGTGGCATTTTTCAACTGTGAAAATTCCTTCACATAAACTTACAGAAAGAGGGCACTGTTTGGGGCATGTCACTTTAGGAACACACAGCACAAAAGCAAAGAAAAAACATAAGACTTCAAACTGGAATTGTGGAAAAATGCTGCAGTTTCCAGCCTTAGTTTTTTCATGGTTTACAACAGGCAACATGTAAAACATACTCAAACCATCATGGGTTACAAAAGTTTCAGCAAGTTGGAGAAAATTGTGGAAACTTTTGTGCACAGTTGAATGCGATTTTCCTGTGTTTTCCTAATGTGACATCACCACTTTGCTCATGCATATGTAAATGCCATTAGCATAAAAATAAAAAACCTTGATTTTAACCCCTCAAACAACTTCCAAGTAGGGATTTTATGATTGTAAAATAATGGACTAGTTCCATAGCACAGATTTCATTGATAAAAACACCATTTTAGAGGCCCTTTAAGCAACCAATGTTTTGAAACCTCAGATGGTAGCCTTGTTCAACCAAACATTTGCTCAGCTACAACAATGCCCAATCAGATTCACGTAACAGACGCATAAATGATATTTTGTCTGTCCCGTTTTTTATTAACAGCTTCACTGAACAGGAATGCAACAAAGGAGTGTGGGGTCAGAATGAAAAACACCAAAGAACAATGCAACTTGTGATTTGGGCAATTTGTGAAATTTTTAAGTGAGTTTGGATTTATCAATGTCTTGTCAAAAACATCCAATTTAAAATGGTTAAATTGTCCAATCTGAATCGTGCCATTGTATTAGGTATGGTGGAAGCAAAATACTGAACTGTAACTCCCCTTGCTTGAGTGCAATAAAGTTGACATCGTTATTTTTTGGTGTTTTTCATTCTGTTCCCCACACTCCTTTGTTGCATTCCTGTTCAGTGAAGCTTGCCATCATGATCTCTCTTGAGCTCTATTCCTTTGAGGGATATGTTCAGCTAAAATTTGATATATTTTCCTACATTAAATCCAATTTAATAATAAATATCTATAAATGTCTTACTGGTGACGGAACCTTTTTGGTCAAGTGTATTTTAAAATTGTTTACCTTGCAATAACGGCTTCAAGAACTGGTCCTCGATCGTCATGAAGCAAGTGAATCTCATCCTATCCACCACAAAAAAAAAAAAAAGTAATTGGTCAATTGCGACAAAAGATACATGTGGTTGTAGGCAGCGCATTCGAAATTACATATTAAAGCAAAGTTTATCCACTATTAAGTTTTTCTTTAGTGATTCTTTGAAGCATGTTTTTGTAAAGGGTAACTAAATCCAATGCTGCACTACTAAAACAGCAACAAAGTGGTTTTAAAATGTAATATGTACTTCAGGGATGTGATTGGATGTTCGAAATAAAACCTGAAATTGCGAGCGCGCAGCGCGAAGTCATTACGGCGTGGGGTCCGGGGCCCGCTTAAGGGCCCGTGATTTTTTGTTAACTGTACATGCTCTGTGGTGCATTTTAGAGCCTCCTTGGGCAACTATTGGGCGATTTTCTTTTTGCATTGTATGCTTGTTTTAAAGTTAACTTGTTTTCTTTGTTCAACCTATCTCATATGTTTTGGACACAAGGTCTGAAATTAGGTTGAAATCTATGAATATTCGGCCACCAAGGATTGGCACACGTACGGCCACGGGCGCGTTGTAGTTAGAAACCGCTGCAATGCAGCGCGTATATTTACAACGTGTAGTTGGTGTGAAATCTACAGCGTGCACTAGGCATGGCTATAGAGTTCACACTAACGAAAAGAAAAATATCTTGCAAGTTTCACTCAAAGCCGACTTCAGGACAAAATTTCAGGCACAAATCTATAATCTTTCAATAAATTACATCGTTTATTTCTTTGTAATGCTGCAAGAGGATGGTAATGGGGTATTTAAGACCCCAGCACCGAAGGCTGACAAGCATTGGTTAATTTCCCTTCAATTATTCACCGTGCTGTGTACTGAACAAACATGACGGTGCCAAGATAGAAGGATGGAGAATGGCTGTAATAGTTTCCAGTCCAAATCAATGGGGGAAAAACAAAATTACATACGGGAATAATTTCTGAGACTGAACAATGACACAGTGGGGTGTACAACATGTACATGTACGGTCTCCACAGCGCTACATGTGCACCACACACGCATGTGAATTCATACAATCGCTTTATAGTTCCTGTAGCCAATTTCACGAAACACTGCACAACTTGCGCCATGGAGTAAGACTTGCGCCATAACTTTATGGCGTAGCTGCGCAATAAACCCCAGATCAATTTCACAAAACTCTTTAGCTGCGCAACGTTCATTTTTTCACTTTAGCACTTGTAACTTCAAGGACGAGGATAATTTCTAGTTTAATCAACGACTACTTGATGTTAGCACTTGATAAAATAGTTATACATAAAACATGTCGTTTTTCGAATTCACAAATTTTGCACCGTCATCATGACTGCCATCGCTCATGATAAAAGTCCGTTTTCTACTAACAGAAGGCTGGGGTTCAGTTCGTTGACGATGCGGTAAATAACCACGTGTAGCTAGCTGCATAATCGCCATTCTTTACTGTCCTACGACACATTTTTCCAACTATTGCCACCAAAAACCATTGCGCATGTTACGCCACATTTTATGGCGTAAGTCGGCGAGTTGCGGAACCTTCGTGAAACGCGTCGCAACTTTTTGCGCAAGTTGCACAATAATTTATGGTGTAAGTGGACTTGCGTAAAGTTTCGTGAAATCGGCTGCAGGGCATTGATGCTGTATGTGTGCAATACAATGGGCAGATATGCACACCAACATACGGGTTATCAGAGGCTAGACTTGCATCCAATATCTGTGCCTTTTTAATCCAGGCATTGTGCCAAGTCATAAATGGGAGTTCATTCTTAGGTTTCGGTCAGAATGTTTCTATGTTGTTTTCCAACAGTGTTGTAGTAGAGTATTTTTTAGTAATCAAAGGACTCTCGGCCGTTTGTGGTCGAAAGTCTATTTCACATACAAGATTAAAATATAAAAATATTCATTTTGTAAAGAACTTAAAGTGTTTTGTGTTTCCATTTTGTGTTTTCATTTCGTTTTTTCATCATATGTCCGTGCCTTGCGGGGTTTTTTTTTTTGCATGCAGCTAGCGACCCATATACGATCACGTCATACCTGCCAACTTTGCCGAGTAAAAATCGGACTGTAGTGAAACTTGCAACGGTCGAGTTGGTACAACGGTCGAGGTGGTAAAACGGTCAAGTTGACCTTGTACTGCACCCATTTTCATGTACACAACACATGTGGCGCGGGCGGGGAGTCAGGTAAAGTCGACCGTTTACAAACTAGACTCAAATACCACTTTGCCAAGCCCAGGTTGGACGTCATTGTCTTCACTGCATTACGACCATCCGTATGCTGTAATAATAAGGAGTCCAACCTGGGCTACACTTTGCCCAAGCGGCATCACGCGTGGATTAGTCTTGGTTCAAAGACGCCTTTCGTGGTGCGCGATCTGATTCATCATTCTTGCAGCACGCATGCACGGTATATTATGTGATTCATTATAACAGCGCTAAGAACGTCTTGAATTGGACACTACAGTTGTAGCAATATGCCTGGTCGCCGTGCACGGCCGCTGCATGCTGTTTGCACAGTCAGTGTGGCAGAACCCAGATACCAGGTTGTTTCTGGTACACCAGTACGGTCGGTGGATAAGTGCTAGACTCTGTCAGGCGTCGGCCACACGCAATGCATGGTGAATAGACTGTACATTTTGTGGTTCTGTGTGTACATGTACATGCGGTGCAATAAAAAATTACGGTATTCTCGCTATTTTTTTTTTCCTCTGATGTTTTCAAAAATCGTACTGTTCCGATTTTCAACACTTTTAACACTTAAAAATCGGAACAAATACGATTAAATCGGACTAGTTGGCAGGTATGCGTAGTGCTGCTTTGAACTCTGTATTTTTAGTGCAATATGGAATTTCAGCAGAATGACTCCGGTTTTCAGAAAATGTTTTTAGAATTGGAATTGTTGTAATAAATACATATTGTACTTCTTTTAATCATATTTTGTACATCGTCAGCGTTGGCCGATATATATTCAGACCAACTCGGTTACAACTTTAATCTCAGTTTCCTTTTTGAGGACAGCTTGTACATGTTTGCATGGATGCATAGTTATTGTTGTTCACCTTAAGCAGCAGGGCCTGTAGTCCAGGGAAACCCTCCCATTTCAATTGGCTCAAAACATGCTCCAGTTTGTTCTTGATTTCACCTCGGTCTAGCGGTAGGTGCTTCATCAGCTGGTAACAAAGCAAATCACCAATAAATTGTGTTATTTCATGCAATGGGAATGGAATGATCCACTACCGGGTGTATATACAAAATAAAACCACTCACAAAAAATGTCTTGTCAGATTAAGCTTGTGCCAATAGATGATACCATTGCCTATCATGATGAATTTTTCCATGGTGAACTAATCGTCTGTATTTTTGAACAATCATGACATCGCGGTACAACGTTGGCATGGAAATAATCGCGATGCTGATGATCCCAACGCATCGTAACTTGTCTTCAGGGCCAGACATTTTTGTTTAAATGCAGTTTGAGATGCCGTAACAATATGCTGTCTTACCTCACTACTTTCCGAGAAAATTGTGAATAAAATTTGATTTTTAGCGTGACTGTGCCCTGGATGTTATGCGTTACCGACTGTGGCTGACATACTGGTTTGCTCGGTGAGTGTTTGACAAGCCAACATCCTCAAAACTATCCGTCTAATGCCCGACCCGTCTTTTGAATGACAAAACATGCCCGTATGGATGTCTGGTTGCGGAAACTTGTCTGTACACAACACACGGCGATTGCCTAGAGAGGTATTTCCAATTGCTCAATTGCGATACCCCTAGTAGTCTTTTACCAGTCGTTTTTCATGCTACGCTCTGTGTTGTTCCGATGGCGTATTGCATGAAGTCGGAACTTAGACAAAGAAAGTGTTTATAAAACGGCCACACGCACAAGTATGCAATGGCAACTGTACGTACATGTAAAAATGTACCGCGGCCTCCACAGCTGTCTGGGCCGATGTCGATCGTTGCGTGCACATTTAATCAGGAAAAAAAATAATAAATAAATAAAATCGGGTGCGCGCGTTGTGATAAGTTTGTTCAACATGGGGAAATATCAGGTACGTACATGTAATTCTAAAAAATAAAGTATATGTGTGCACATGCAACTGTCTAAATCGCTTGATGTGGTCTGTGGAACTTTTTTTGTGAAAATAATCGCGATAGTATCGAATATCGCGATTGTCTATCCGTGATTAATCGCGATGGTAAAAATTTGCCATTGGCACAAGCTTTATGTCAGAAATCTCACCTTTTCAAGTGACCGTAGTGCCATTAGGAACTCATACTCATAGTCAGACTCCAAGAGAGACACAAAAATCCAGAAGAGTTGCGTCAGGAGATTAAGCCGGTCTTCCACACTGCTCTCTCCCATCTTGAGAGACTGGGTACTGCGTGAACGATGGAAACGTGGCTTGTCCATGTCACTGGCCGTGTTACTGCGGGATCTGTGCTCTGAGTAGGGTCTCATATCTGACAGGTAAACAGACACAGAGAGAGAGATGGCTCAAATTAGAAATTTGTAAATGGCTTTGTAAACCATGCTTTAGGACAAAGTAGCTTAGGGGCCACTCAAAATAGTCAATGTTAAATAGGGTGCAGGTCAACTCGACTGTTTGCCAACTCGACCGTAGTACCATGCAACTTGATCATTGTACCAGCTTGACCGTTGTGGGCTCAACCAGAGAAGTCAACTCGACCGTTGTACCAACTCGACCTTTGTGCATTCAACAGGAAAAGTCAACTCGTTATTTGAGTAAAAAGTAGCGGTTTGCAAAAGCAAAGCATGAGGAAGAAGTTTCTGCAAATTCGTAGCACAAAAATTTCACTTTTGCTTCCATGACTTTTTCATCGAGTGAAGATAGCTTTTGCTGCGGTGCAATAAGTTTTGTCTTTTTTTTCCTTCTTTTCCTGACTGATACAACACAGGATGATTTTTCGCTTGGCACAAAATCATGCACTAGGAGATCAGAAAGAGCGCTGACGCAAAACGGTCAAGTTGGTTTGAGTTGAGTTAGCAAATGCTCAAGTTACTTCAACTCTGAAGTCGAGTTGGTCAACGGTTGAGTTGGTTCAACAGTCAAAAAAGAGTTGGTACAACAAGTCAAGTTAATGATAATGATAATGATATGGATATGGATTTATACTGCGCACTTATCCGGGGAAATCCCGATCAAGGCGCCTACATTATTAACGGTTGGTACAACGGTCGAGTTGGTTCAAGTCGAGTTGGCAAACAGTCGAGTTGACTGTAAACCGAACCGTCAAAAACTTACTATATTACATTGCGCAGTTGGACTCATTTAATACATGTACATGTATATTGTACAGTTTGTACTAGCATTATTACAAAGCCAAAAAACAGTACAAAATCTACAATTTATCATTATGTTGTTGTTTTGTTCTTTTTTGTTGGGTTGTTTGTTTGTTTTAAAAAAATTGGATCTGCAGTTTTTACCCGATGAGCCATTGTTGGGAGCATTAGCAACATTTTCCATCATCTTAGCTGAAGCTATGGAGTGACGTTTGACGTTATCAAATCCACAAGCTCCACCGGGTAGGTTGTACAGGTTACTGGTCGATTTGCGGAAATCGTTCTTACGGCCGGACCCTGTCTTGCCCCGTTCTCGATGGTCGGTAAAGACGAGATCGGGGCTAGAACGTCGATACTTGTCTCAAGGGTCAGCAGAATTTCAGTAACATAGCCCTGAAGGAAATAAATACAAATATGAAATCTTCCTCTTAGCGAATGGACTACCATAAAAACCTGCGTATAAAGCCGTGTTCGCATTGGACTTGTTTTTTTGGAAGGTTTTTATCGAGACGAATGCTGTCCGCATTTGGACTTTTTGACACAGGAACATTTTACCGAGACCAAGGGATAGCATGCGTGACGTCCTTTCACAGTATGGCGTTCACGGCCCAAGCGTATATGCTTACAGAGCGCTTTTATCGACTCGTTGTGTCCGCACTGGACTTATTGTCTCGGAAAAAGTTCCCTGGTCAATTTTCCTGGGCAGCAGTTGGCAGCAAAAGTTACTGAGAGGAAAACGTCCTAGGCTGTGCGCATTGGACTTGAAATGGGAAAAGTAGCCATTGTCTCGGTAAGTTTTCCCAAAAAAAGTCCAATGCCGACAGGCCTTAAGGCAAAATCAAAAGTCGGAGGTATGACTTATACATAGATGTCTGTGGCCGGCAGTCTATAATCACAATGTGGTTTCGTTTCTGTTAGACTGAAGTAGAGGGCACAAGAACCAATTTTGTTTCAAATAAGTACACACAAAAATGAATGGTTATGAGTGCAACAGTAGAAATAATTTCATGACGAGACAGATTTAATGTTGTTTTCCACGAGGTGAAGCCAAGTGGAATAGAACATTAGATCTGCCACCAAATGAAATTATTTGTTCCGTTGCATGAATTTTAAACATTCATTGTTTGTTTTATAAAACACACACAATAAATTCCTGTCATATGAACTTACAAATTGGCATTGTATCACCCGCAATTGCAGAGCTAGCTAGGTCGCGATGACCGAGCCCACTTCAATACTCAATGTGTAGTCCGAGAGAATGACCCATGGCAGCTAACCACATGTCAGCACAGCCATGCCTTTTTAAAAAAAACAATTCATCGGCAACATCTTGAAGACCAAACACGGCCAGCGAACAACATATCAAGCCTGTCATCCCTTGTTGGTTGCATGTATGCATGCATGCACGGTGCATGTGGTACAATGTACATGTACATGTATGTAACAAGTGTCACAGTGTCCTCTATTGACTGATTTATGTAAATCAGCAAAACTCCCAAAATTCTTCGACAATAAATATCGCAGTTTAGCCATTTTGCAGAGCATTTTCCTACATGCATCATGCACATTGTTTAAAGTGCTGTGCATCAAGTTGTTTTTGTTCGATCGCGCGTGTTGCATGCATTGCACGCATGCTGTACGCGCATGCACACGACCGGGTAAAACTACACTGCAAACTTGCTCTGGGCATGTGTAGTTTTTGTGTGCGTGAGCGTGTTCCATATGCGCTAAAACTGACTAGGGAAAGGCTGCGGGCCAGGCTAAAAAGTGTTAAGACTAGCCGGGCCTTTATCGTCCGTTTAAGACTGGCCACGTGACGTGCTCTCAGCCAATTGAAATGCGTAAACTGTCTAAGGCAGTTATGATTTGCCGATAACACACCTTCAAGAAAGTAGTCTTAACTGCGAAAAGATTGATCGTGAGCAAGCTATGTCTTGTCCACTGGCCATTCATCTCTTACCTGTATCTCTTCTCCTTGCTCAGCGACCGTCTCCACCAACCGGGACAGAATCTCAGACAGCATTCGTGATGTCAGGGGTATGTTCAGAGCACGAAAGATCTGTCCAAAAATGATGGAATACAAGGTATAGTAACCTTTGGAATGTTATGTTAGCAAGTGAATATGTGACGGGCTCTACGAAAATGAGTCACAAGTCGCCCTGGCTAGTATTCTTTTTGCGACAATAAAAAGAAATCCGCGGCAAATCCACGCTCAATAAAATACCAAAACACAATGGAAATTCCTGGCGGTGCCCAGATACCGCCTGGAATGTTTGTGTTCCCCCTGGAATGTCTGCATTACGCCTGGAATTTCCTTTGTGTCTAGGTATTTTAATGAGCGTAGAAATTTCTTTTTATGGTCGCAAAAAGAATACTAGCCAGCGCGAATTGTGACTCATTTTCGTAGAGCCCGTCACATATATTCTTTAGAATACAGTGAACTTACAAGGCAGTTAAGCACTCATCGACCAATCACTTTGGAATCACTTACAAGACTGTTCCACTTTGTGGTAGCGCTGTCCCATCGAATGTTCGAATAACATTTTACCCAATCAAATATTCGGTACGACTTCTTTTTTTCATGTGCAAACCGGTCCAGACCAAACCAAACATTTCATCCAGTTCGGAAGTGTTGTGGAATCTTGTGGGTGAATTACATGGTGTTTTTATTGAATAACGAAGCCTTTTTCGTTGCCGAAACGGCCGCTTTCTTTGATGTCACATTGTGTTCAACCACAGTCCAGTGTACAAGTACAAGTTACAACATGGGACTTGAACAGGGCGGAGCCAACATTAATTTATGCAAATGACCAAAAAGTGTATCGCTCCCAACGATAGCCCTCACATTTTAATTTGCATAATGGTCCCGCCCATTCAGTTTTTCCCGTAAAGTAATCCCAGCTCAAACCATAGCTTCAATGTTGTAACTTGTACACTGGACTCGTGGCTAGAAGCAAATCGAACATACAGCACCATTTCTTTTCGGCTGTTGGAGTACCTTTCTCGCGGGTATGTTTTTGGCTGCAGGTACCAGCAGTACTGTACTTATCAGATAATCGATGGTCTACCGGCAACCAGTGGAAAAAGCATTCTCGTTTCAAGGAACGCCAATGATGGTTTCGCTGTATCTCGTGAAAGTACGCTAAATCACCCTACCGTGTAATCATCAAGTAAACAATCCTCGCTCGTTAATTCTGTCTCAAACCTTGTGAGTTCTTTTTTTGTCGTGTGAAGAGGCCTTAAAGGCCCAGTGGATCATTTGCAATGACCCCAAAAAGTAATCGACGAGTTTACAGGGGAAAAGTTCTGAAAGTAAAGATTGAATTAATAACAACTAACCAATGAAAGGTTTTCGCTCAAAATGATATAATTTTACCAGAAAATAATCCGTAAAGATGAAATTATTTAGATCGTTTGCAAACGATTTACTTATTTTTGGTTCGCATCTACGCGGTCCAAAATGCATGGGCGCTGTGTACTCCGTGTGCGTGTTCCAACGCGATGCATTTTTATGGATCGCGCGCACACGCAGTTTGTGCGCCACAGAGTGCATGACGCAAGCCACATAGTACCCGATCAACTGAGAACGAATATTTGAAACACCCCGCCAAGACCAGGAAAATGCATATGGATTTTCATTGTTTTTTTAAACGTGGTACATTTGACAAAGCTGAAATTTCTTCGGATGAGTTTTTTGATGTCTTTCTTTTGATTTATAATGGTTTTATTCGCAGAATCGCTCAAAAACAGATCATCTACAGGGCCTTTAGTTGACATTGAAATGTTCCCATAACAGCTTCATTATGCATACTGCATAAAGCTTCTGTGGGCTGAAAATACACACTCTTAGATTGACTTCTTTTTTCAATAAAAAAAATGGAGAAAGCGTTTACATTTCGTTTGTTGTTCGGTATATTTACGACCGATTTTGTTTGGAAACAGAGCCTAATTTTACAAAGCTGTTAAACAACCTACTTTCTGTTAAAGGCGCTGTCACACTGTTGCGAATAGAGCTAACGTGTGCCCGACATTTTGTGAAATTTGGGTGTACGTTCGTGTAAGTTGTCATTCGTTCTTGACACGTTTGGCATAAGTTGTCATTCATTAGCGGTTCGTAGGGGTTCGCAGAGGTGTGCTGGGAGTCTAGAATTTTGTTGGACATGTTCAAAATTTTTAGCGTGTGACAACGTAGTGATCAATACGCCATGTATACGTTGAGCATTCACTGTGAGAATGTTTCGCACGTTGGGTATACATGTAGGTTGCTTATTCGTCAGCTGTTCGGCCATATACGTCCAACCCATCTGGAACTTTGTCATACCGAATGCCCAACGTATACATAGCGTTTGTCTAACGAAAGGCTAACGAATGGCCATACAGTGTATTTCGACGTACAACAACTTTCACCAGGCGTCCATCTAACGTGCATGACGCTAGACTACTGATATAGTAACGTGCGCGTACAGTACAGCTACAGTATAGGTAGTGTTTTTCGTCAAATCTGTGGCGTCACCGAGCTAGCTCCTTCATCATTTCTGCTCAACTGGTCATCAGAGATGGAGGATGCTCAAGGACTCCGGATTCAATATATCTTCTGGGACTTGGAGAGCAGATTTATGGGTCAGCGGAGACAAGTCACGTGACTGGCTGCAGCACGCAAGGCATACATTGCGTACGTTCAGCATTCGTTGGATCGACGCTACGCATGCGCTGTCATTCGTTACTATGGACGCTAGTTATACGCTCAGTATTCGTTCCTCATTCGTTGGGCATCCGTTTTATACATCAAGAGTTCGCTTAGAAACAGATTTTGGCCGACAATTTGAGCATATCTGGACTTTGCCAAATTTCGAGAAAAAAATCAGTATGCTAGGCATAA
Source organism: Henricia sp. BOLD:AAB3569 (assembly GCA_037783545.1). NCBI lineage: Eukaryota > Metazoa > Echinodermata > Asteroidea > Spinulosida > Echinasteridae > Henricia > Henricia sp. BOLD:AAB3569. Next base: position 93,402 of record JBBELK010001094.1, on the reverse strand, counting down.
GTTAGCTCTATTCGCTACGATGCGACAGGCGCTTAACCAAGGACCAGTCTATTTTATAGACATCAATAATGTTAAGCAATTAAAAACACAGAGTAATACATTGCTTAAGATAGCGATGCAATAACAGCTGTCTCTAAGCATGTGTATGCTTAACCACCTCACGACCATGAAATAACACCTAAGCAAAGCACGCCTTTTCAGCTTATTTTTTATAATAAAACAGTGCCATAAAATTGGGTCCAAGTCTTGGTGAGACTTTTTCAAGATTCTTGACAAAAAATGACCTCATTATCTAAATGTGGAAGTGTTTTTGGAAAATATTGTGTATCACTACTAAGGGGTGTGGATATTGTACATGTACAGCCTTTTTTTTTTTCCCTTTTTTTCAACCAACAAAAATAATTATTTATTACCTGGAAGGAGCGTCCAGCATAATGCCTTGAGGGGCATGACAAGGCCATAGACAGTGCCAGTTGTGCCCATCGCTGTTCAAGATGAGCCCCACGGACGGTGCCTTGGAAGACACGCACGACGTGTCGCAGGAACGTTTCCATCTGCTCAGCACTCTTAATGGAGAACACTTTGGGTGTGATTTCTTCACAAGCCCAGAGGGGCCGGCATTTCCTGATGACAAACACAATGGATGGATAGGATAAACTGTTGGTTGGCTTTGAGGTTGAAGGGAGAAAATACTGCACAAGACATGAAAATACTGAGCGCGCGGAAGGCGAGTTTGGTACAGTATTTTCATGATGAGTGCGGTATATTCTCATTTCATCTGAAAGGGCATCCAAAAATGTTTCCAAGATTTTTTGCTGTTTGGTGTTTCCTCTGTTTACAAATGCATGCACATTTTGTTATTGTTATAGAGAAGTTTGACCCGTGTTGAAAACCACAGTCTGAATGCCTCTGGGTTAAGTTTGGACCCGTGTAGATGGGAGCACGGCAGCATCGCACTGTAGTAAATGCTGTTTTACAACGAACAAACAAAATGGTCTTTTACCTGCTTCAAGTTTGGGTTTCACCTTTTTGCACGTTATTCAGTGCAGTTCGTGTGCATATGTTTACCACGCTAAACGTATTACAACTTTGTTCTCCAATATGTCCGATAGATCAGGGCCAAAATCAGCGAAGAGGAGGTAGCTGCTTTGTTGGCCATTTGGGCTGACAATTCTATCCAAAACCAGCCCGATGGAACAAGAAATAGCAAGGTGTTTGTTTGAACAAGAAATTCGAGGGTTTGATGGCTGCCGGGTTCCAAAAGTCATTGGAGAAAGATGACTCGCCACAATGCAATGTAGGGGATTTTCCGATTTAACCCGTGTTGACGGACGGCCGTGTGTGTAGTGTGAAACGATCGCACGATACGCGGGTCGAAACATTACACGTGTAGCAAAAAATGCCGGTGTTGCGTTTGGTAGTGTGAAAAAGTAGCAAATTTGACCCGTGATTAAATTTTTAAAAGTCTACACGGGTTGAAACCGTGTAGATTTTCGACACGGGTCGGACGTTCATAGTGTGAAAAGGTTTGCCATGACACACTTTGATAGTTTAATGTTGACATAATAAACAATCTATAAAAGTTAAACTAAAAATAAGCTCTCAAATACGTTCATAAATTTGTATACAAAAAAAATAATTCTTGAAAATCTTGAAATCTGTCAAAAGACACATTTTTGTTGCACAGCAAAACAATTATTGCACACTCACACGTCTGTGAGCGTAATTCGTATTTGACTTCATGAGACATTCTATAAATGGAGCGGACTACAATATTTCTGCTGAACTGCAAAAGATGGCGACTTATATAAAGTGTATTTAGATGCAAATTTCTGAAATGGTCAGAAGGAGTACGGATTAAAAATTAAACTTACACGTGCCGCTTTTATAACAAACTTTGCTATGCTGGCAATATCCTATGGAATTAAGCAACCCTCGGCAAGTGTTTCCTCACCTTGTCAAGAGAAACTCCATGAGAGCCTTTGCCGTTTCATCATCTCCCCTTAAATGGTCTACATTAATCTGTACAGCTCCACTGACTCCACAAGGAATAACAGTGGCTGCACTACCTGCACTGGACACCGATATGGTCGAGCCTGCAGTGATCGTAGTGGTGGATCCTAGACCGATTAGGTCTTGAAGGTCAGATGGGATGATGGTGTCGGCAGGATGGGTGCTGGTGTTGGACACAACGCCTCCTGAACAATAACAAAACAGGGTTTATTATTAAAAGTCTTTTTGACCAGTTTCTTTCTGGAAAAGGTAGTTGCTGATTTTACCCAGCTGTAGAAACTGGACTTTATCGATTCAAATTACATTATGAGCAAAATAAAAAATCAACTCCAAAAGTGTCACGATGTAAGGGGGACACTGTGTCCCGTTTCGGACAGTCTTAGTGAAATAGGCTTTTAAAATTTCTCTTACTTTTTTGGGGGCCATTGTAAGTGTCCAGGTCCCTAGCCAGTCTTAAATGGACTGGCTTTTATTTCCCCCCAGTAAATTCTATCTTTCTAACCTGTGAAGTTATACTCCTTGAAATCAACTGGTGCATCGGTGAGAGCATGTAAATCACTGATGACGTGATGCGATAGCAACATCTGAGCTACGTATACATAATCATTGTGTGGTGATAGAGCTATCAGGAGGTTGAGTAGAAGACGTTTACAGTGTTCGTGAACCGTCGGCCAAGAGTGGTCCAGACCTGGTCATTGAACAAGGTGGGAAAAATAGAACAGAAACTACATAAATTATTTCTTAGACCGTGTTTACACTGGTCCCGAGCTCCCTGATCAGAATGCGTCGGTGTTAACCGCAATGATCCTGAGTGCCGCGTTTACATTCTGTAGTTGATCTCGAGCGCGGTGCCAGAACTTGCAGTCATAGGTCATGCTCTATGTGTGTATATGTGTTGTGCATGTACAGTGTACTTGAATTTCGCTGGCTTTTTCCCCGCTATGGCTGTGGTGCGGATGGGAGCGGATGCGGCAGGATGCGGTAAATATTAATTGCTTATCTAACCACAAACTGATCCCGAGCTCGGGATCGAACCCTCCGCCAACACGAGACCAAAGTCTCTGGGTCTGATCCGGAGCCAATTTGATCCCGAGAGCGTTAACAATCAGTTTGTGATCAGGGGGCCGATTCCGAGCTTGGTGTTCGACCCCGAGCTCGGGATCAAGTGTAAACAGGGTGTTACAGTTCACTTGTTAGTTTATTAATGTCAGCTTAAGCTATCCCAGTATTTATATTAAAGCCAAACAGAATTCGTTCTTGTCTGTTCCTGATGAAGATCCACAGATCGAAACATGCGACTCTTAAAATTGTGCTTTTGTGTAAAATTTAGCTCACCAATTGTATTATCATCTGTATTTTAACGACAACAATGAGTGAACTCTAGGCAGTTCATTGTTCTGCGCAGGGCAAGAAGATGCTATTAAATTCACATAAGGAAACCTGTGCTATGTTGTCTGAAAGAATCTGCATACATACATGTATACTACATTTGTACCTTTAAGCAAAGATTTGCTTCAGCAGGTGAAAAACGTACTACATGCTTTGAGTGCACACACACCTGGAATGCGTCTCCATAAAAGAAATTCAGAAATCATCATTGATAATAAATCAATTTTGGTTTGGTTATCGCTGCCACAAACAAATTCCCGCCTACCACTGACTGTGCTATTTCTTTGACCGTAAAATTTAGGGTTTTTTTGATAATTGTTTTTCCCTCTAATTTTCTCGAGTATGGCAACGACAACATTTTAAATCAACATAATCGAACTTACCAAGAAATAAAACATGCAGGATCTGTGGGAGGTGGATTGACCAATCAATATCAAGCTTCTTAGACACAAGATCCGTCATGAGCACTGTGGCAAGATTACACCTGCAGAACAAATCACAGAAGAAACTTATACGAGAATCTGTTCATAAAAACTTCATTTGTAAACTTGGCTTTTAAGGTCCGTTTCAAACGTCGTGCTTGTACCGTGACAAATAAAATTCAATTTAGCGCGACAGTAGCACGGCGTAAGCACGGCGGTGGTTTCAAACGTCAAACTTAATTGCAAACTCCCAGTCGAACTTAAATTCATCCAACATGGCGGATGAGTCGTGTGCACGTCATGCATGTTGTGCGTTTTCCATTCTGTCCGTTGTAAGTCGCCATATTTATTATTTTGAGGCGCTTGTTTGTTGGTTATTTCTTTGCTCGCATACGAGCTGTGAGCATGCGCATTCCTGATTGTGAACACAATTGCGGACCAACTTCGAACTGGAATTAAATTTGACACGGCAGAAGCACAACGTTGAAACCGCGCCGTGCTTGTGCCGCAGACCCTGCAGACCCTGTCGGACTAAATTCTTCTGCCGTGCCGAATTGAAATTGCCGAGCCAAATGGTTTCAAACATCATGCTTGTGCCGTGTCGAACTTAAAAAAATCAAGTTGAATTTAATTTGACACGGCACAAGCACGACGTTTGAAACGGGCCTTAGTTACCAACTTTTTAAAAGAAATTCCCATGCAATTCCTAATTAAAGGCACAGGCTCGTCAGCAATGCGCGCGTGCCAAATTCGTGGCACGAAATACGCAGCTCCATGCCTTTTGTATGGAGCTGTGTATTTCATAACACGAATTTGACGCGCGTGCATTGCTGACGAGCCTGTGCCTTTAATGGTTCTACCTTTAAACACCACATTTGAAGCTATGCATTCAAATACTGATCGCCATTGGCTGAAACAATTGCCTAAATCGCAAATGTTGGCATCTCTGCTATTGGTAGAAAAAGTTTTCACAACCATGAACTTACCTGAAAAGTGATCCCGACGGAGGTGCCTCGATATCATCAATGCAATCAAAGAGCGGTGCACAGTACAATTCATCTGGTACCGGTAGCGGCAGCACAGTGCCGTTAGCATTAAGACATTGTTTCCTCCAGTTGGCAAATTGGTCTTGGAGGGATTGAGTGGGTTTAGTAGTGGAGCCAGTACCATGGTCCTGGTCGTATTCATCTGCCTATTCCTTGATTGCTGGAGATAGTCTGGGACATTCAGAATATTAAGAATATGCTAAATGAAAAATTTATTACATAATTTCACCGTATTTACACTTGATCCGGAGCTCGGGGTCAAACACCGAGCTCAGGATCAGCCCCGGATCACAAAGTGAGTGTAAACGCTCTCACGATCAAATTGGCCCCGGATCAGACCCCGAGATTTTGGTTTTGCGTTGGCGGAGGGTTCGATCCCGAGCTCAGGATCAATTTGCGGTTAGATAAGCAATTAATCTTTACCACATCCTGCCGTATCTGCTCCACAGCGGTAGCGGGGGAAAAGCCCGCAAAATTCAAGTGGCCTTGTACACTGTACATGCACACATTGATCAGTAAATACAAGCAACTTTGACTGCAACTTCTGGCACCGCGCTCGAGATCAAGTACAGAATGTAAACGCGGCACTCAGGATCATTGCAGTTAACACTGATGAATTCTTATCAGGGGATCAATCTTGACCCCAAGCATTTTGAAGCTGCCTTAAGCCATCCATCAGCTCCACCGTGTCCAGACCTGGATACTCCCATAGCTCCTCCAACAGACCCGGTAACTTCCGAGGACGCCCCCACTCTCGAAGAGGTGAAATCAGCCATCAAAAGGCTGAAGAACGGCAGAGCAGCCGGCCCTGACCACATCACTCCTGAGCTCTTGAAGTGCGCCATCGACCCGATTAGTTATGTCTTCCACAAGCTCTTACTACAGGTATGGCGATCAGGAAAAATCCCAGCAGAATGGAAAGAGGGCATCATAGTTACACTCTACAAAGGGAAGGGCCCCCGCACTGAATGTAGCAGCTACAGACCCATCACGCTTCTATCCGTTCCGGGAAAAGTTTTCGCCCACGTCCTCCTAGCCCGGTTGAACCCCTTGCTAGTTGAGCACAGACGACCAGAGCAATCCGGATTCACGGCTGGCCACTCCACACTGGACGCCATTCTCGCCCTCCCTCTGTTGTCCGAGCTGCACCACGAGTTCAACCAACCCTTATCCGTGGCCTATGTCGACCTCAAGGCAGCCTTTGATTCGGTCGATAGACAAGCACTCTGGAAAGCCCTTCAAGGTATCGGCGTTCCCCACCATCTCCTCAACCTTATCAAAGATCTCCACACCAATACCACTGCTAAGGTGCGACAAGGAAGGAACACCTCTGACAGTTTTCTCACAAGATCTGGCGTAAAACAGGGCTGTATACTGGCACCCTCCCTTTTCTGTCGCGCCATGGACTGGATCCTCGATAGGGCAACCACAGACGTGGGGATTACCATCGGCCAGTTCAAGTTCTCAGACATGGACTACGCTGACGATGTCGCTCTAGTCTGTAACGAGGTCAAAGATCTGAGAAGCTCACTCCAGTCTTTTCAGACCGAGGCTGCCAATCTCGGTCTCAACATCTCCTGGCAGAAATTGAAAATCCAAGTCTTGACACCAAGTGACTCCAGCACTACATGTACCTCCCACATTATGGTGAACGGCCAGTCTGTCGACCTTGTGGATGATTTCGTGTATCTTGGCAGTAAGATCTCCAACACTGGGCGCAGTGAACCCGACATCCTCAGACGACTCGGTCTCGCCTCATCCGCCATGAATAGTCTACGCAGAATCTGGAGGCTAAAGAGCCTGAAACTCACCACCAAACTGGGCATATACAGGGCATGCGTCATTCCTGTCCTGCTATATGGCTCAGAAACCTGGACCCTTCTAAAATCCGATCTCAGAAGACTTGAGTCATTCCACCAAAGGAGTCAACGCTCGATTCTATGCATCCAGTGGTTCGACTTCGTCAGCAATAACGAAGTCACCCACAGAACAGGGTTGCCAACCATCAACCACCTAATCCAACGTCATCGCACCACCTTCTTCGGTCACGTTGCTCGCCTGGCTGATAACATCCCAGCCAAAAAAGCTATGGGTATTGCCATCAACTCTAGGAGAGGCCATCCGCCAACTCCCGGCTGGAGGAGACCCCGAGGCCGTCCAAGATCACCTTGGTTAGAACAACTGGGCCGGCCTAGCGAGATTGACCGCATGTGGAACGAGGCTATAGGACGCGGGCACAGGAGATCGGCGCGACGGACCCATGCTGTCTTTGCGGCTGATTGATTGATTGATTGATTGATTGATCAATCTTGACCCCAAGCTCGGGACCAGTGTAAACAGGGTCAAAAAGGCTCAAGTGTTTACTACTTGAATGACATTGGACAACTGAGAAAAATGGAGCACTGAGAATATTTGGTGCAACAACTAATGTAGCAAGTTGCAGAGGTATCAAGTGCAACCAATATGCTTTTCTCAGTCATTTTAATGGTGAGCACTCAGGCCACGATCATCAAATGACACACAAAAGGAAGGCATGACGTCATCGGAATTCTATCAATTGAATTTAAATACCGATGAACTAAAGACACAGACTCGTCAGCAATGCGCGCGCGCCAAATTCGTGCCACGAAATACGCAGCTCAATGCCTTTGCTATGGAGCTGCGTATTTCGTGGCACGAAATTGGCGCGTGCGCATTGCTGACGAGCCTGTGCCTTTTAATGTACATGTGTATTGGGAAGGTTTTTCTCAAGAAAGAAAAATGGCAGTCAATTCCAGACATGACAGACGAACGCAACATCTGGTATGGTACCTAATCACCATTGAAATGAAACAACCAAACTTCGGATGAGAGAAAAATCGCAAGGGCCTTATCGGGATTCAAACCCAAGACCTCTGACTCACCGGGCAGATGCTCTACCAGCTGAGCTATAAGGCACAGTTTGTATACTCCCTCGGGTTTTCCCTATGGACCCAATTTTTCTCTTGGTGTTGCATGTTAGCGCAACTGGGCAAAGTAAAGAACGCAACATTTGGTACGGTGCCTGATCACCATTGAATTGAAACAACCAAACTTTGGTCTGACAGAGACGGACTAAAAAAAAAAGCCATCCCTATAGAAAATAAGACCGGGATCCCGCCGGGATCCCGCCGGGATTGAGAAATCCCGACGGGATCCCGGTTCCTTACCGGGATGCCAACCGGGATCCCGGTTCCATACCGGGATGCCAACCGGGATCCCGGTTCCATACCGGGATGCCAACCGGGATCCCGGTTCCATACCGGGATGCCAACCGGGATCCCGGTTCCATACCGGGATGCCAACCGGCATCCCGGTTCCATACCGGGATGCCAACCGGGATCCCGGTTCCATACCGGGATGCCAACCGGGATCCCGGTTCCTTACCGGGATGCCAACCGGGATCCCGGTTCCATACCGGGATGCCAACCGGGATCCCGGTTCCTTACCGGGATGCCAACCGGGATCCCGGTTCCATATCCGGGATAGCAACTGTAGTGGCGAAAAAGATATGCTCTACAGTAACCCCTTAAATTGCATTAAATTGAAACTTTTTCCTTCAACTTAGGTGCATGTAATCCCTTTTAAACAAAATTACATTGTGTACAGTATTTTTAATATAGCCCCTGAAACATGGCTATGTACATGTAACTTGTTCACGAGAGGAGAATTAAGCCTATGTTTAAGGGGCCCTATATACACAATGGAATCTTGTGTGAGGGATTTTCCACTCCACTAGGTAACACAGGGATTAAATTTACACCTATCTTTAAGGGAAAGTTGCAATATTCCCTAGAAGATGTTCATAGTGATTCATACACCTGTTATCCTGGCCTGGTTATAGTTTTGAAAAGACTGAGAACCAGTCTATTGTATAGTTTAGACTGAGAACCAGTCTATTGATGTCTGGTGCCCTATTTAATACATGCTTACAGCCAGAACCAGACTAGTGTACTCCATGTTGGTTTAGAAATGTGACATTCAAATTTTGCTGAAGCATGGCTGAAGTCTGTCATCTGAAAATCATCCTTACCAGGCATGTTCTTACTGTATTTACATGTGTAGGTAATACTTGTGATAATTGCACAAAACTGAAATTATGGAGTGAATTTTGTGGCTGTTTGCTCAAACTGCATCCTGGAAATCCTTTGTTTCTTGTGTAGCAAATTTGCAAAATCAGTGGCTTGTTTCCTTTGCACACACAATGTACACTAGTAAAAGTATGTGCATTTGTGTATGTGCATGGACTGGCACACAAATATTGTATAGGCCTATATATCTATATCAAACTATTGGAACTTACTCTTAAAATTACCTAATTATCAGTTTTGCAGATTTGATGTGAACAAAAAAAGATTTAGGAGTTGGCCTAGTATAAGAACTTAGAAAGGAAATATAATGGAGAAGTTGACAAAAAATTGGCTTTGTATTGTAGAACATCCGTAGAACTTATTGTAGAATGAAAGAGGCTCAAAAATTGTTTCAGATTTTCTTAAAAATTGATTTACATCTAAATTAACATAAACTAACTTCCTAAAAATGTGACTTTTATGAGTCATTTTAACTTTTAAGGCAAAACATATTCTGGTCAATTCAGTACATGTAAACAATTATGTGTGCCAAGGAAATTGCTCCATGCAGCCTCAAGAGTTTTGAGCCTCGAGGAGGGAAAAGAAAATTGAAGACTCGTCGTGAGAAAACACTTGGATTACTTGGAAGTCAGCTAGTCTAGTTCTTATGTTTTGTACGCAAGTTTAATTTGATCTAAAATTGGCAAATATGTATCAAAAGAATTGCCTGTCTTTTAAAATTATAACTCACTTCTTTTCACCCAGATGACATACATGTACATGTTAATTTGTTATGTACACGTACTGGTATATCCCGGGAGAATCCTGCTGGGATCGTGGTCAGATTTACTCGGAACCTGGTGGAATCCCGCCGGGATCCCGGTGGAATCCCGCCGGGATCCCGGTGCAATCCCGCCGGGATCCCGCCGGGATCCCGCTGGGATCCCGGCGGGATTTACCGGGATCCCGGTTGGCTGGAATCCCGGTTGGCTGGAATCCCGGTTAACCGGGATCCCGGTAAATCCCGCCAAATTTTCCCGCAAGTTTTTCCCGGCGAGATCCCGCCGGGATCCCGCCGGGATCCCGCCGGGAATCCCGGCTGAATTTTCTATGGGGATCCTTAGTCTTTAATACACTGACCTTGCTTTGTCCACAACTCCAGAAGTTGACTGGTCACTGCTGTGTGTTGATGTACTTGTCAACGTGGCTAAACTGCTGTTACTGTGATGTATGGAGCTGTGCATGCAGTAACCAAATACGACAGGTTTAAAGGGCCCCTTATTTAGGATTTTTATCAATGAAATCTATGCTTTAAAACCACTCTACTCAGTTAAAGTCATAAAAATCCTATTTGGAGCTTGCTTTGGGGGTTAAAACAAAGGTTTTTAGTTTGTATGCTAATGCACATATGCATATTCATGACCAAGGTCACTATGTCACAAGAGGCAAACACAGGAAAATCACATTCAACTGTGCACAAAAGATTCCACTTTTTTCTCAATTTTCCTAAAACTTTTGTAATCCATGGCTGTTTGAGTTTGTTTTACATGTTGCCTGCTGTAAGCCATGACAAAACTGGGGGTAGAAACTGCAGCAATTTGCCACAAGTCCAACTTGAAGTCTTATGTTTTTTCTTAACTTTTCCCTTCTGTCTTCCTTATAAATGTGATGCACTCAAAACAGCGCCCTCTGTCTGTGTTTTATTGCAGTGAAATCTTCAAAGTTGAAAAAGGCCACCTTTTATTGATTTTACATCCTAACGAACAATAGTATGTCTTGCTGAACAAGTAATCCGTCATTATGAAGCAAAGCTTAGGCACAAAGTTGTTTAGCATGTCACGGGCCCTTAACTACATGTACCTGTCGACTTCCACTATGTTAAGGGGTCGTATTAACATTTGCTAAAATGGTCTTTCTCTTTATTTGCTAGACCAGTAGCATACATTTTTTTTTTTGCTTCAATTTGTACGAATGAAAAGGAGCAAGTGCTAGTAATGTTAAATTTCAAGACTGGGTCGGGGCAGACTCAAAGAAAAGGGATAACCACATACTAGTGTACAAAATGACAGGGTTCAAGAATGTAGTCTGCCTTTAGGAAGGATTGTCTTGAATCTACATGTAAATACAAGCATCTACTGATTTGAGAAAGTAGGAAATGTGGAGCGGATGAACTGTATCTTGTATGTCATGATCTATAGAAAATAAGACCGGGATCCCGGCGGGATCCCGCCGGGATCCCGCCGGGATTGAGAAATCCCGACGGGATCCCGGTTGCTTACCGGGATGCCAACCGGGATCCCGGTTCCATACCGGGATGCCAACCGGGATCCCGGTTCCATACCGGGATGCCAACCGGGATCCCGGTTCCATACCGGGATGCCAACCGGGATCCCGGTTCCTTACCGGGATGCCAACCGGGATCCCGGTTCCATACCGGGATGCCAACCGGGATCCCGGTTCCATACCGGGATGCCAACCGGGATCCCGGTTCCTTACCGGGATGCCAACCGGGATCCCGGTTCCTTACCGGGATGCCAACCGGGATCCCGGTTCCATACCGGGATGCCAACCGGGATCCCGGTTCCATACCGGGATGCCAACCGGGATCCCGGTTCCATACCGGGATAGCAACTGTAGTGGCGAAAAAGATGTGCTCTACAGTATAACCCCTTAAATTGCATTGAATTGAAACTTTTTCCTTCAACTTAGGTGCATGTAATCCCTTTTAAACAAAATTACATTGTGTACAGTATTTTTAATATAGCCCCTGAAACATGGCTATGTACATGTAACTTGTTCAGGAGAGGAGAATTAAGCCTATGTTTAAGGGGCCCTATATACACAATGGAATCTTGTGTGAGGGATTTTCCACTCCACTAGGTAACACAGGGATTAAATTTACACCTATCTTTAAGGGAAAGTTGCAATATTCCCTAGAAGATGTTCATAGTGATTCATACACCTGTTATCCTGGCCTGGTTATAGTTTTGAAAAGACTGAGAACCAGTCTATTGTATAGTTTAGACTGAGAACCAGTCTATTGATGTCTGGTGCCCTATTTAATACATGCTTACAGCCAGAACCAGACTAGTGTACTCCATGTTGGTTTAGAAATGTGACATTCAAATTTTGCTGAAGCATGGCTGAAGTCTGTCATCTGAAAATCATCCTTACCAGGCATGTTCTTACTGTATTTACATGTGTAGGTATATAGTACTTGTGATAATTGCACAAAACTGAAATTATGGAGTGAATTTTGTGGCTGTTTGCTCAAACTGCATCCTGGAAATCCTTTGTTTCTTGTGTAGCAAATTTGCAAAATCAGTGGCTTGTTTCCTTTGCACACACAATGTACACTATACAAGTATGTGCATTTGTGTATGCATGCATGGACTGGCACAAAAATATTGTATAGGCCTATCTATATCAAACTATTGGAACTTACTCTTAAAATTACCTAATTATCAGTTTTGCAGATTTGATGTGAACAAAAAAAGATTTAGGAGTTGGCCTAGTATAAGAACTTAGAAAGGAAATATAATGGAGAAGTTGACAAAAAATTGGCTTTGTATTGTAGAACATTCGTAGAACTTTTTGTAGAATGAAAGAGGCTCAAAAATTGTTTCAGATTTTCTTAAAAATTGATTTACATCTAAATTAACATTTACATAAACTAACTTCCTAAAAATGTGACTTTTATGAGTCATTTTAACTTTTAAGGCAAAACATATTCTGGTCAATTCAGTACATGTAAACAATTATGTGTGCCAAGGAAATTGCTCCATGCAGCCTCAAGAGTTTTGAGCCTCGAGGAGGGAAAAGAAAATTGAAGACTCGTCGTGAGAAAACACTTGGATTACTTGGAATTAAGTCAGCTAGTCTAGTTCTTATGTTTTGTACGCAAGTTTAATTTGATCTAAAATTGGCAAATATGTATCAAAAGAATTGCCCGTCTTTTAAAATTATAACTCACTTCTTTTCACCCAGATGACATGTACATGTTAATTTGTTATGTACACGTACTGGTATATCCCGGGAGATGCTGGGATCGTGGTCAGATTTACTCGGAACCTGGTGGAATCCCGCCGGGATCCCGGTGGAATCCCGCCGGGATCCCGGTGGAATCCCGCCGGGATCCCGCCGGGATCCCGGTCAGATTTACCGGGATCCCGGCGGGATTTACCGGGATCCCGGTGCAATCCCGGTGCAATCCCGCCGGGATCCCGGCGGGATTTAGCGGGATCCCGGTTGGGATCCCGGCTGGAATCCCGGTTAACCGGGATCCCGGTAAATCCCGCCAAATTTTCCCGCAAGTTTTTCCCGGCGGGATCCCGGCGGGATCCCGGCGGGATCCCGGCGGGATCCCAGTTGGAAAAGAAAATTGAAGACTCGTCGTGAGAAAACACTTGGATTACTTGGAATTAAGTCAGCTAGTCTAGTTCTTATGTTTTGTACGCAAGTTTAATTTGATCTAAAATTGGCAAATATGTATCAAAAGAATTGCCCGTCTTTTAAAATTATAACTCACTTCTTTTCACCCAGATGACATGTACATGTTAATTTGTTATGTACACGTACTGGTATATCCCGGGAGATGCTGGGATCGTGGTCAGATTTACTCGGAACCTGGTGGAATCCCGCCGGGATCCCGGTGGAATCCCGCCGGGATCCCGGTGGAATCCCGCCGGGATCCCGCCGGGATCCCGGTCAGATTTACCGGGATCCCGGCGGGATTTACCGGGATCCCGGTGCAATCCCGGTGCAATCCCGCCGGGATCCCGGCGGGATTTAGCGGGATCCCGGTTGGGATCCCGGCTGGAATCCCGGTTAACCGGGATCCCGGTAAATCCCGCCAAATTTTCCCGCAAGTTTTTCCCGGCGGGATCCCGGCGGGATCCCGGCGGGATCCCGGCGGGATCCCAGTTGGAATCCCGCCGGGATCCCGCCGGGATCCCGCCGGGAATCCCGGCTGAATGCATGACAGTCGTGCGCTGATACTCAACCTGCAATTTTTTTTAGCTTATGACGTCCTTCAAGAGTTTCCACTGCTCTGTGTGTGCGTCCGTACGCGTGTTGTACGCGCACGCACATGCGTCAAATTTGCTTTCAGTCATGTGCGGTTTTTGTGTGCGGGTTTCTGTATTCAAATGGGGGACGTTTAACAATAGGAACAATAGGGTCCGCGATTGCCATTAGAGTAGTCGCCAAATCAGAGCGATTTCAGTCCATCGCAGGTTTTACCCCCAGCAGTTAGTTGGGTTCCCCAACCAGTATTTACTGGTACCCACACCTGGGTAGAGAGAGACAATGTAGAGTAAAGTCTCTTGTCTAAAGACACAATGCAATTGACCTTTATCACGGTGCGTCCATCTGTCTTGTTCCCCATAGTACGTGTCGGGCACGATCAGTGCATACCCTTACAAAAAAAATATAATGGTACTCAATGGTATTGAATGGTTTTGTATGGTAATTGTACGGTAGTAAATGGTATGTAATGGTAATGTAATGGTTATTCAGTGGTGTACAATGGTAAGATTCAAAAGACTGAATGGTAACCTGTGGTACTGAATGGTTGCATATGGTAATTATATTGTAAGTATGATATGCAATGGTAATACAATGGTTATTCAGTGGTGTGCAATGGTAAGATTAAAAAGACTGAATGGTAACCTGTGGTACTGAATGGTTGCATATGGTAATTATATTGTATGTATGGTATGCAATGGTAATACAATGGTTATTCAGTGGTATGCAATGGTAATATTGCAAAGGACTGAATGGTAAGCAGTGGTATTGAATGGTTGCGTATGGTAATGATATTGTACGTATAGTATGCAATGGTAATACAATGGTTATTCAGTGGTATGCAATGGTAATATTGCAAAGGACTGAATGGTAAGCAGTGGTATAAATGGTTCCGCATGGTAATGATAGTGTACGTATGGTATGCAATGGTAAAACCATGCTTATTTAGTGGTATGCAATGGTAATATTAAATATGACTGAATGGTAAGAAGTGGTACTGAATGGTTGCGTATGGTGTGCAATGGTAATACAATGGTTATTCAGTGGTATGCAATGGTAATATTGCAAAGCACTGAATGGTAAGCAGTGGTATTGAATGGTTGCGTGTGGTAATGATATTGTACGTATGGTATGCAATGGTAATATAATGGTTATTCAGTGGTATGCAATGGTAATATTGCAAAGGACTGAATGGTAAGCAGTGGTAATAAATGGTTCCGCATGGTAATTATATTGTACGTATGGTGTGCAATGGTAATACAATGGTTATTCAATGGTATGCAATGGTAAGATAAAAAGGACTGAACGGTTGTGTATTATGGTAATTATATGGTACGAATGATGTGCAATGGTAATGCAATGGTGCAATGGTTGCGTAAAGTGATTCTATTATACATAAATGGTGTGACAATGCAGTGGTGCACCAGTGGTATACCGGTGTATGATAAAAAAATGTATGGTAATCAATTGTATTGAATGGTTCCGAATGGTAATTGTATAGTAAATTAATGGTGTGTAATATGGCAGTGCAATGGTGCATCAGTGGTATTATACTATATGGTGAGATAAAATGCAATGGTAATGCAGTGGTACATCAGGGGTATTCAATGGTAAGATCTCGAGTCACGAATGGTGCACAGTGGTTAAACTTACATCAAAATTACTAGAAAAATAATATAAACCAACATGTCCATAGATCATATAACGACCCTGGCCGTGACGTACAAGTGTTCTGGTATTTATTAAGAATAAATTAAACAACTACGAAAATACAAATTCAGTCTCAGAAAAACGGTTCGGGAATTCCAATTTTCCGCCCAGAATTAGAAATGTTTCTTTTATAAAGTTATAAATCCTATCGACAGTGTCTTCTGTTTGCTTTCATTATAAAAAAAAAGCGAAAAATCCAGTATCGATACCATTTCCCCATGAAGCTTTTATGGGAAATCACTGAGAAAACCCCTACAAATATCGATTACAGTAGTATCGATACTACGGTATGAGCACCAGTTTACTTGCACAGGTTGTAATTACTGGGAACCAGCGTAACTGTCGCGCGCTCACTAATCAAGATGGCGTCCAAATCATGCTCCCGGTTTGTACTTCTTGTCGCCAAGTTTTGAAACTACTCGGATGGAAACATGATATTCAAGGCAACCAGAAGCGACAGAATTATAGTGTCAAGTATTAAAAAGAGTTTGAGTTCATATCAGAGCTGATAAGGAAAAGGAAAAACACATTTTTAAGCGGGGTGTTTTCCTCGCATACACGGCGGTCGTCGATAATAATGGAGGACAACTCGTACCTTTGCCAACTCGTACCTTTATCCATGTTATCTGGAACACGTACCATGGGCAAGTCATACTTTAGCCAACTTGTACCGTGTATTCAGTCAATTCTTGCCGTAGCGTAAGTAGTGCCTTAAAGGTTCTGAACTACCGTATCAGATAGGCGGATTATTTCCAAAAGTTTCCACGAAAATAACACACGAAATTGAAGTTACTGTAGCTAGACTACGGTGCTCTTGCAACGGGCGGACCTATGCCGTGCGTACGTGCACAGGAAGTAGCTTGGAGCACACGCAGCGTATAGCACCGGCGGTTTTTGCAACTCCGCGCACTGACAACTGTAAGAATGATCTATAGTTGTCTTCATTTATTAAATTTAAGTCTTAGGTTTACAAACTGGTAAAAGTACGAGTTTGTAAAAGTACGTTTTTTTCATCACCACGCCTTTTTGTATATAATTCAGCCAAAATCCAAATTTCATTCATGTAAAATTATTTACAGGTTTGGCTACACACGTTTAGCTAATTGGGTGCTACTTGTTGAGTTGTTTTTCTTCAATTACTACATGGACAGACGTGTGCCGAAGAAAAATACACCCAAGCCACTAACTCTTTCTAATATGACATCATAATGTGAGAAAACGTACTAAGAAAATTACAAGTTTTTCTTTGAAAACATTATGTTATGACATTTTTGATGGACTTACTGCGTAAGGGTTTATACAATAATTTAAAATACCACTGACAATTATCACTAGTCATTCAATGTTTTCAATGGTGTTTCAAAAAATGGTAAAATTTAACGATACTACTTTATGGTAAACCCATTAGTAGTGGTATTTACCATTGACAATGGTACATTTTACCATTGGTACAATTTACCATTGCCAATGGTACATTGACAATGGTACATTTTACCATTGACACGCAATGGTACAATTTACCACTCGCAATGGTAGTACTTTACCACTGGCGATGGTAAAAATGTACCATTGCAATGGTACAATTTTACCACTGGCAATGATTCAGTTTTACCACTGGCAATGGTTCAGTTTTACCACTAGCAATGGTACATTTTACCACTGGCAATGGTACAATTACCATGGAGATACTATTATTTACCATTTAAAAAAACGTTCCAAAACACCATTAGATATACCATTGAATATTGCTAGTGGTAATTGTCAGTGGTATTTTTAATGGTAAACCATTGGAATTTTTTTGTAAGGGTAGTATGCGCGACCGCACGATGTGTGTAATCTTCCGTTGTTTTGAGAGAATCACTGTCCGAGCTGTGCGTTTTCTTGCTCGTGCTACGCGTGTGTCATTGCGATGCACACAACACTGCACAATTTTAACACAGCAAGCCTCGGTTTGGTTATATTCATTTAAAGAGGAGAAAAGAAAAGATGGCCGCACTGTGATAAAGGTCTATAGCAATGACCAGGGGTTGATTGCAATAAAGAAAGTTAGGACGTCCTAACCCCTAGGACATCCTAACTCTGACATAACTATCATAAATGATTTTGTCTTGCCAAAAAAAATTATGTGTCCTAACTTGTGTCCTAGGACACATACAATTTAAGACACTTACATGTAATATGTGTCGTAAGTTATGTCTTTAGAAAATTGCTTTATGTTTCCTGCTCAATTAAGAGAAAAAGAGCCTTGAGACTAGGATCAAACGATCGTTTTTGATAGTTTGTCTGTCTTACACTCAGTTTTTACTGAAAGGAGATTACAGTTTTTTCAACGTTTTTCACGCCACCACGCGTACGTACGGCAGTAACGACTGGCAAGTAATGTGCATGCATAACGGTATGCAAACACACCGGCTGCGATTGAAACGCCGTTCACAACAGTAAAGACATACAAACGTTTATGTCTATTAGCTAAGACGTCCTAACATTTAGATATTGCAAGACATTTTTGAATGTGTCGTAGCTAAGATGACGTAAATTCAGTTAGGACATATTGTGAGTCTCAGACTAAAGACGGTTATATTGCAATCCACCCCAGGCCTTGAACCAGGGACCTATCACTCGAAGACCACCATGAAATATGAGCAGACCTGTATTCAAACTGAAGACCTGCAGAATTGGCTGAATCACTTCGCCAAGGTAGTACTGTACAGTATTTTTTATATCGTACAAAACACTCACTTGATAGGTCAAAAGTACATGTAATATTCAACAGCTTAATGTTGGCTGTTTTGGTATACCCGGTTTGAATATATCATATTGTACTGTATCAGACATGTGCAGTATTGCAAAAATATTTCCCCTAAACAATTTACTGTATCAAATAGAATAAGCTGGTAGCCTTCAGCAAAAAGCATGACTAGCTCGCCTCAAGTCCCGCATTGACTGTTGTTCCAATTGGAGCTGTTCAATTACACGATCAAGACCAAGATCAAGACGTAATGGACACTTATATACAGTAAATCAGTGTTGCGCGCGCCGCGTTTGACGTTGCACTTACAAACTGGATACTTCAGCACGACACGTGTGCATGGTGCGAACACAAAACGGTAATTATGGAAAGCTCACACTGGATATTATAATAATAATAATAATAATAATTGATTTTACGAGCGCTACACATGCGTCTCAGCACTCGGTACAATGTAAAACCACTTAGTTGTCCCTAACAATTAAAAAGGTTAGAAATTTACTTAATATTTAAAAATTAATCTTTAAAAACCAATTCAAAACAAATAAAAACTTAAATACACTACACTATTTAAAACATTTTTTAAAAAGCCACGTTTTCAAATTCTTTTTAAAATTGGCCAAATCTTCCACCAGACGCAAGCCATCTGGCAAGCTGTTCCACAGCAGTGGGGCAGAAACAGAGAACGCCCTAGAACCATAGTATGCAGTCCTACATTTGACCGGTACCAAGTAGCGTTTGTTGGCAGATCGGAGAGTACGAGGAGGAATGTAGATCTGAATGAGCTCATTCAGATACGCCGGACATTGGTGGTTGATAATTTTGAACACCATCAGTAATATTTTGAATTGAATGCGTTCGGAAATCGGGAGCCAGTGAAGCGCATGGAAAATTGGAGTTATGCGAGTGGCCTTTCTGGACAGAGTAATCAAACGAGCAGCAGAATTTTGTATTGATTGTAGTCTAAGAATATATGATTTTGGAAGTGCATATAGAAGGCTGTTACAAAAATCAAGGCGCGATGTAACGAATGCATGAATCAATCGTTCAGTGGTCTTCTCATCTAAAAGTGATCGAATTTTCCCTATGCGCCATAGTGCGAATGAAGCCGCCTTGCATACCTGACCAATTTGTGCTTCCATGGAGCCAGACTGGTCAAGCAGCACACCTAAATTTTTCAACACTGATGACGCACAAACATCGTTCTCACCAACCGTCAAACACTGCAGCTTATTGACTTGTTTAAAACGAGAAGAAAAATGGATCGGTTTTTTCATCATTCAAAACCAAAAAATTAGTTCTCATCCAGTTGCGAATTTCGCCTATACATAATTCGAGAGGAGAAATAGCGTCAACACTATTCTCGCACGATATGTACAATTGTGTATCATCGGCATAAAACATACAATTAAGACCATAGCGCTCAATGATGTCTTCGAGGGGTGAGGTATACAGGGTAAAGAGAATCGGTCCCAGAACCGAGCCTTGGGGAACCCCACAAGTAAGTGACAAATAACGTGACCTATTTTCAATCGACCCAACTGAGACACACTGCCTCCTATCTGACAAATAGGACCGAAACCACTTCAAGACAGTTCCCGTAATCCCGAAACGGTGCTCCAGCCTGTGCAAGAGGACATCATGATCGATCGTGTCAAAGGCAGCGGATAGATCTAACAACACCAACACGACATGTTTCTGTTTGTCTAGTGAGATCATGATGTCGTTATGCACACGCAGGAGCGCCGTCTCGACACTATGGTGAGCTCGGTATGCTGATTGGTGTTTCGTATATAATTATGTGAACGACATTTAACAGTTCACTTGATTAAAGTGCTGTATTATTATCTTACTTATTTACAGTTAACGGTATCAATCAATTACTTGCGTTTTGGACACCTGCCATATCATATCCAACTTCGATATAATTTCATACCCAACAGGGTTCACGTAGGGACATCACATTGTTTCGATTTGGTTTCTGGCCTCGTAACTCCATTGAGCTACTCATCACCGAATAAATGTGTTATTTTTTGTTGATTGGAACAACTGAGTTCATTTACGGAAATCTCATTTGCGTACGACACAAGACCTTTTTGATATGGGGATCCGCGGGACCCATATGGTGTGCCTGGATTGACCTATATGGTGTCCACACGTGGGAACCCATATAGGGTCCCAAGAATTCTGCACCCAAGATTCATAGGGGTCAACCCAGATACCCCATGTGGAACCCACATGGGTCCTAAATGGGGACCCACATGGGTCCCACATGGGGCGACCCATATGGGGCCGCAAGGATTCTGCACCCAAGATTCAAATGGGACCCATATGGGTCAACCCGGATACCCCATGTGGGACCCACATGGGTCCTAAATGGGGACCCATGTGGGTCCAATGTGTGAAACCCACATGGGTCCCACGTGTGGAACCCACATGGGTCCCCCATGGGCCGACCCATATGGGGCCCCAAGGATTCTGCACCCAAGATTCAAATGGGACCCATATGGGTCAACCCGGATACCCCATGTGGAACCCACATGGGTCCCACATGGGTCCTAAATGGGCACCCATGTGGGTCCAATGTGTGAAACCCACATGGGTCCCACGTGTGGAACCCAAATGGGTCCCACATGGGCCGACCCATATGGGGCCCCAAGGATTCTGCACCCAAGATTCAAATGGGACCCATATGGGTCAACCCAGATACCCCATATGGAACCAACATGGGTCCCACATGGGTCTTAAATGGGGACCCATGTGGGTCCAATGTGTGAAACCCACATGGGTCCCACGTGTGGAACCCACATGGGTCCCACATGGGCCGACCCATGTGGGGCCCCAAGGATTCTGCACCCAAGATTCAAATGGGACCCATATGGGCCAACCCAGATACCCCATATGGGTCCCACATGGGTCCTAAATGGGGACCCATGTGGGTCCAATGTGTGAAACCCACATGGGTCCCACGTGTGGAACCCACATGGGTCCCACATGGGCCGACCCATATGGGGCCCCAAGGATTCTGCACCCAAGATTCAAATGGGGTATCTGGGTTGACCCACAAGGGTCCCATATGTGCCCCACATGGGGTTTCTGGGTTGGCCCATATGGGGCCCATATGGATCTTGGGTGCATAATCCTTGGGGGCCCATATGGGTTGCCATATGTCGGACCCATGTGATTTGCCCCATGTGGGACCCATGACATTTGCCCTATGTGGGACCCATATGGGGCCCCATTTAGGACCCACATGGGACCCATATGCGTCCCATATGGGGTATCTGGGTTGGCCCACATGGGTCCCATTTGAATCTTGGGTGCGGAATCCTTGGGGGCCCATAAGGGTTGTCCCATGTGGGACCCATATTTGGCCCATTTGGGACCCATATTATACCCAATGGGCTTGCTACCTGGGGTGTTACTTTTAAATCAGAAATATTCACAGATTTACACATAACTTACACAATATAAACACGATGACGGTAGAAAACTTCCCCTGAATTGGTTTTGTCTCAAGTGCTATCGTCTTTGAGAATTGAGCAAAACAATTATTTTCGTCTCGTGAGACGTAAATTTATTTCGCCCCAAAACCGCCTTGCCCTGGACCACTTCGCCCTGAAGCACTTCACCCAAAGGTCACTTCGCCCCCAAACCACTTCGTCCAAACACTACCTCGCCTAAATGCCACTTCGCCCCAAAACAACTTCGTGCACAGGCCGTGGTTCAGGGCGTAGGGTTCGAATCAGGGCAAAGTGGTTTTGGGGCCAAGTGACTGTAAACCATTTTTTGACTGTTTTCTCAAAAGTTAGATGAAGTACGGAAGTGATTTTTGCTCAATCACACAGGGGGATGAAACTATTTGTAACAGTTTACCAATCATGTATACTAACTTTAAATAGCAGCAAATTGCTGACGCGGACACGGCCAGCATTACCGAGTATAACATGTATCACACTGCATGCACAATGTTTACAATCTGCGCGCGTTACATTTGAATGCCTGCAATGCACTGCCAAGCGTCCTGATTGGTCCAGAGAGGCGACAAGAACTCTGTCGCTTGTTCCCCTGCGAAATGGGGCCGGTTTCAACAGGATCTCGGTACGCAGGAGTAGGGGAGTGCGTTAAAGGGGCACTGTCACAAGAGGATATACTGGCAAAAGCTTAATCCCAACACCCATGGGGAAAATTGGGGTTTAAAAAATTGTGATCTGGACACGCTCCATTAACTACATGAGGCCAAACAGTAAATAATTCTGCAGTTATTAGACCATGGGGCAAGGCCGCTGCAAAATGTGTTCAGAAAGTGATTTTCGTGGCGCAGTTCTCAGAACTATGTGGAAATAGCAAATTCTATTAGTCAATGTCAAGTGAATTACAAAAACCAAAATCCACAAACCCGAAAATCACCAGATTTTTATATTTTTGCATTTAAATTTCTCTTTCAAAAATAGCGCCCTCTGTTGGCCAATTTTGGAGAACTGTGTGCATTTCCTATGGAGGTGGCCATGGTACAGTGTATAGCCAAATTGACTGCTGTGTGTGCAGTTTATTAGCTTTTGCTATTAGAGGAAATTTATGTATTAATGGCTTCTAGTGTCACATAATGCTAAAAAATAATTTAAATCATAAGAGTCAAGGCAAAACGTATACTCGAAACAAATTTTTTGAGGTTTGACATAGTCTTGCTTTATTCCATTGCACTTCAGTGTGCCAACATCTCATTTGTTTTGCTGAATAGATTTGTGATCTGTGGTTAATTCTGAGATTGGAATACAGTGAAACTTGTAGGCCTATGTGGGTCATTCCATAAATATGGGGGCCAAAGTGTGACATTTTGATGCATTTGTAAAAATGGCCTTTTCAAGTTACCAAAATATTTTGAAGAAATTTGCGTGCAATTTCTGATAGTGTAGGATATTTGAAACAATTTTCAAACATTTAGACATGTCATGGTGTCATAGTTTTTATAATATTCGAGAAAATTGTTTAACGACGTAAGTGGGGACACCAAGGCATTTTTTAATTCTTACGATTACATTTCAAGTCTTTTTGACCAGGTTCTTTCTGGAAAAGGTAGCTTCTGGTTTTACCTACCTGTAGAACCTGTACCTTATAAATTCTTATTAGATTATGAGCGAAATTTCAATAATTCTTCAATATAAATTTCAAAATGTCACACTTGCATTTAGAAGATCGCACCAGTGTTGTTCGATTTACGAGGCCATATAGTGTTCATATGCTGAGGGTAACCGTTCTCTGAAGCCCGGTATGTATAAAAATCAACTCCGGAAGTGTCACGACGTAAAGGGGGACACTGGGTCCCGTATTTATGGAATGACCCATATAGTGGCCAACCTCGGGACTGCAAAAAAACCTGGCCACTGGCCACATTATAGAGGTTGCTTATGCATTATACGCGTGTTATTAACAATGGTGCACTGTAAACATTGCTGGGTAAAATAAAGTTGGAGAATTTTATTTTGACGTTTGTTAGGCCAAATTTCCTCAACATATGCAGAAAATGGGTAATCCATGTTCATGATGTGACCAACATGCTGCAGAAAATATTTGCTGTAGAATTACCCAATGTGTTGAGCAACCCAGGTCTAATTTGCTTGGATTTTGGTGATTTTTCTCCCAAATACTAAAAACCACACCACTTCGTTAACATACTGCTAAAAAGCTTGCTGTATATCCAACGTGTTGGGCAGCAGAGACGTCATTTGCTTGGATTGTGGTGTTAGTAATTTTAATATCACAGACTTGGAAATAATAAACCCGAAACACAGTGTGATATTTAAACATATTGTAGAAAAGGTTTGTGTATATTATGTATGTTAAGATGAATGAAATGGGCCCTTTGCTTGAATTTTGGTTCAGTTTCCTCGGCTTGCAAATAAAAAACAGCAATGTAGTGTATAGACTGAATTTGACCAGAAGGCTGTTGACATAAATGCTTAGGAGCGCATGTTTATGTATGTGTTCTCTCATGATGGAGTTGTTCCAGCTGTATATCCTGATTTTTAAAATCCTATTCAGTATCTTGGTGTAAATTTTACTGGTGTTAAAAAGTAACGCTAAGTGAGCATGCGCGAAAATCCAGCAACTTGATAGGCTACAGGCATTTCTTAACGTTTCTCAAAGTTTCACACACAAACCGTAGCACTGCGTTGTATTTGTGACTGGACTATCTGTCCTGGTTGTTCTGTTGGAGAATACGTACTCCTTAAGGGGTAATGGAAGACACTTTCCGATTAAATGTGAATCCCTCGCTGATTCCCGCGTGATGTCCTGAAACGTTGCTTATTTGAGTGGCCAGTACGTCTCTGGGAATGGCGGTGGATAATTTTGGAACACGATTGGATCCGTGTCTGTTCTTGATGATTGCTCGATCTGGACTGGTGACGATTGTGATGGAGAATACAGGGGATTCTCGACGGACTGGACTTGGACCAAACCAGTGCGTGTTTTATTTGAACGAATAAAACACTTTAGAAAACAAAGGTTCTTGACTGTTTTCTCAAAACATGATGAGGAAAACGGCATTTGCCAAGTACACTGCTGTGCCACGAACGGATTAGTGTGGATAAGTACTGAATAGGCGTTACTACATGTTAAAAATACGAAAGTGTCCTTTATTACAATGTGAAAACACCAATCATTAGTCAGCAGATGCCCAACGTTTTAGCTTTTCTTTGTGCCAAATTATTGGGACAAGTTGAGGAGGGGAGAACACCAGTTGGTAAAATGGTAACCAACAATTGGCTATGCAATCTTACCCAAACCTTGGATGATTAAATTTAATCAACAACATGGCCATCCACATTTACCCAAACGTTGGATAATTAACTTTTAACCAATAATTGGATATGCACATTCACCGGAAGATAGGTTTATAGAATTTAACCAAAAATGTTGCATACAGTATCACCCAAGGCTTGGGTATATAGGCTGTTACCCAACACCAGTTGGGTATAATGCGCCCCAAAGATGGGTATATATGTTGATTTTAAGGTGCCTTTTCCATTTATTGAGCTCGTGCCAATGACGTCATTTTGGGAGTCAAATAATGCCGCGTCGTTGTGGAAGCAATGTGCGTGCGCATTGTGTGTGTCCATAGCGTGCGTAACGCACAATGCTAAGGCTCCCATTGGTGAATTAAACCGCGTTACGCCCACCAGAGACACACACAGTGCGCACACACATCGCTTCCACAATGACTCAGCATTATTTGACTCCCAAAATGGCGTATTTGCACGTGTTCGAAGGGGGTCAATTGGTTTTGAGTGTTTATAAAGGCAGTACGGTAAAGTGATAATTCAAAGAATATTGTCACAACGTTAAAACCCCATTGCCATTCCCTGACTGGTCTCCGGAAGTGTGACCCAAAATGAGACTTACACGATCTATAGTACTCGGAGATACCAGCAGTTGAGCGAGATAAATACAGTATCACCCAAGGCTTGGGTATATAGGCTGTTACCCAACACCAGTTGGGTATAATGCGCCCCAAAGATGGGTATATATGTTGATATTTGAAACAAAGTTGGGCAAAATCTGCCCATTTTTGTTTATCAGTGTGTGTGCCCAATTTCCATCATAGTGACAGTTTGAGATGATTCACAATATACTACTCAAAAGATTACATGTAGGTTCCCCGTTTTATTATCCAAATTTGACGTTGAGTAGACATGGGCAGCTAACAGATTAGTAAAATGTAATTTAAGGCACAGGTCAGTTAAATAATATTTTTGAGCTCCACAAAAATGTTCATATTGGAAATTAACTTTAATTTATATGTACCGTATAATGCGTTTAATAATACTGTAACAGTGAAACTTGTTAATAAGCCCACCTTGATAAACAAGCCTCCTGCTTATAGTGGCCACGCGTACAATGCATAAGCATTAAGCAACCTCTATAATGTGGCCAGGTTTTTTGCAGTCCCGAGGTTGGCCACTGTATACAAGTTTCATTATGTATTTCAATCTCAGAATTGGCCACAGATCACAAATCTATTCAGCAAAACAAATGAGATGTTGGCACAGTGAAGTGCATGGAATGATAAAGCAAGACTATGTGAAACCTTAAAAAATATAAGTTTTGCCTTGGTTCTTATGATTTAAATTATTTTTTAGCATATAATGTGACACTAGAAGCCATTACATGAATTTCCTCTAATACTAATAGCAAATGGGTCTTTCTATTAAATTAGGGGTCCAAAAGTGTGACATTTTGTGTTTCCCTGTTACACCTGATATGTGTTATTTTTCGTACAAAAATCATTAAAATGGCTTTTAAACCATTTTGTATGAATTGTACTTTATGTACTCACTCTTTGAGATGGAAAGTATTTAAAGAATGTGTCCTGAATTTACAAAAACAAGATGTAAAATGTAACGGGGGACACCAACATTGCAATGGACCCCTAATTTATAGAAAGACCCAAAAGCTAATAAACTGCACACACAGCAGTCAATTTGACTATATACACTGTACCATGGCCACCTCCATAGGAAATGCACACAGTTCTCCAAAATTGGCCAACAGAGGGCGCTATTTTTGAAAGAGAAATTTAAATGTAAAAATATAAAAAACTGGTGAATTTCGGGTTTGTGGATTTTGGTTTTTGTAATTCACTTGACATTGACTAATAGAATTTGCTATTTCCACATAGTTCTGAGAACTGCGCCACGAAACTGAAAGATAATCACCTATGCCCCATGGTCTATATGTGGTTAAGCTGTTTTGAAACCAGTTGTATAATAAAAACAGCTTTACCTTTCAGCTTTTTCTCTGTCCTTCCAGACGTCCTGATGAGCCGATGTCTGCGAGGACAACTTGCTACTCTGTGATGTCCAGGTCTTCTCCATTACACTTCCACTGCTGTTCCAATGAAATACCCCTTTATCTGAAATGGAACGAGCCGCTTCTGCTTTTTGCACCTTATCTGGGAGGGACGATGCACTTCCCATTTCGGGGGAGGCTGTTGCAAACTCATTCTGGTTGAAGAGTTGGAAGTAGGGTGCTTCCTCGGTGCGTTCGATGCTGGAATTGACCAACTCGATTGAGAACATTTCTTTCATGAGTTCGTCCATTAGCTTTTGGGGTTTGGCTTGGGCTATGAAGGTCATTACGTGTTTGACCTGTAGAATAATAATATCAAGAAAATGTACAATAACAACTGGCACAATATTAGTAATGATACCAAGCATCATGGAGGGCCCTAAATTCGCGCACTTAGTTTTACTTGCATGTAAATTTCTTCCAAGACATACGATAACATAAAATGCTCCCTGAACGCATTGTTTATCACGTCTGTTTTAAATATGTGGAAAATTAAGGCCTTTCCGGTGAATATATAGATCAAATAGCAACCAGGTGACGAAATCCCACCTTGTATACAAAAAAACATGTTGTTTACAAAAGTAAACAACATGTTTTACAGCCCGCCCTCGTCTGATCTTACGGATGTACAGAACAATATTAGCTGGCTTTCATGCATTGGGCACTGACTGCGCATATGGAATTGTGGGGAACCGTAAAGGCACGTATTCATTTATCAAGTTGATTATTGGCAAACCATGTTAAAGATTCTCCCCCCACCCCCTCCAAGAAAAGAAAAAAAAAACTACTGAATACAATTTTTTGCAGCATAAAGTTGTATATATCCTTTACAGCCAACAGACGAAACAGGCATGTCTATTGCAAGGCTGATCAGCTACCCGTACACGTAACTTATTCTTCGACAGTTTAGTTTGTAAATTATGGACAGTTGGGGTAAAAAGTTTACATACACCTTGGTTTTCAAAATAATGTTAGTTGAGACACCAAGGCAATTTTCAACTCTTACGATTACATTTCAAGTTGTTGTTTTTTGTACCCGCTCCTTTCTGAAAAGGGTACCTGGTAGTTTACCCACTCTATCATTGTCTATAGACGATGCGCTCTTTATTCATATCTAAACCTCCCTCTGTTGAAAATTAGCCGTCGTTTTTTGCACACGCATCCTGTTTTGCATGAATTTGGTTTGGTAATGATGCCATGAGGTCACATAATTCAAGGACGATTTGGCATGCGACCTCATTCCTAAACCAAATTTATGCAAAACAGGATGCGTGCGCATAACGTCGGGCATGTTTTGGTTTGTTATGACGTCAGAGGGCACATCAAATTATCAAAAGTTGTTACATTAGGAATGTTTGAAAATGTTGGACTTGGATTTTAGAAAATTATTCCATGAAGTTGGGATACAGTGACCATTTTTACCCTATATTTTAGTCAATAGACCGTGTAAGTTGACCTCGAGAACTTGCGGTATGCTGTGAGATTCATCCACATCCGGAGACCACATATAGGACCAAAAGCATGTGCACTGATTGGGTTTTTTTTTGGTACCATTTTGACTTCACGTAAAAATGATCAGTTTCACCTACCGATTCAGGGTTCACTTTAACAAATCTTAAAATCCCATTTATTAACCTGTGCGAAAAGTTATTTAAACACAAATTTCATAAAATTATAAATCTGACCTTTTATTTCCATTACTGAACCGGGATAAACTGGTAACCCCAAGCTTTGACTTATATTTTGTTTAAAACACGCAGCGTACGCACCGCTGGTAGTCCGCAAGTGGCACAAATATTTTTGCGTGTGTACTTGACGCGAAAACATAGCATTGTAGCCGTTTTCAAAACCACTTGATTCAGCTTCGGACAGACTTTGTGATTTTCTGTCTTAGCCGTGTGTATATTTTATTTGTTCCAAGTTTTTGTTGGTAGTTTTTATCTACTCTCAACAGAAGTGAACGTTCAAACCAGATATCTGTTTAGCCACGTTAATATTTCTGAGATGCACCAAGCCCGAGTCTGCCAATCGTAAACATGCGAACCGGAAACATTTTTGTTGAATCGATAGATTTTAAGGTGCCTTTTCCATTTATTGAGCTCGTGCCAATGACGTCATTTTGGGAGTCAAATAATGCCGCGTCGTTGTGGAAGCAATGTGCGTGCGCATTGTGTGTGTCCATAGCGTGCGTAACGCACAATGCTAAGGCTCCCATTGGTGAATTAAACCGCGTTACGCCCACCAGAGACACACACAGTGCGCACACACATCGCTTCCACAATGACTCAGCATTATTTGACTCCCAAAATGGCGTATTTGCACGTGTTCGAAGGGGGTCAATTGGTTTTGAGTGTTTATAAAGGCAGTACGGTAAAGTGATAATTCAAAGAATATTGTCACAACGTTAAAACCCCATTGTCATTCCCTGACTGGTCTCCGGAAGTGTGACCCAAAATGAGACTTACACGATCTATAGTACTCGGAGATACCAGCAGTTGAGCGAGATAAATTAAAACCTCCATTATTTGTAACAAAATAGAGACGCAGCAGTCGACTAAATGGAATTCTGTGCAAATGCGAGTGTGACATTCAATGTTTTCCAACAGATTTTCTTGAACCACATACAAATTCAAGTTAGAATCCTCCAAATTTAAATTGCGGGTGATTATTTAGATCAAGAACTGTGTGCTAATGTCAAATTCAACAAAAGTGAAGTAAAAAGAAATATGTCGTGACGTCCCTGTTAAATCTGTAACCATCATTTTGTCAAATAATTAAAAATTGCCCAACTCCATCAAGACTGAAGACTAAACAATCATTGCAAAACAGGCAAAGCAACCATTTCGTGCAACATCATTATAAACACCTCAACAGAAGTAAGTTCCCCCCTAAATAATTGCTTATATCTCCCAAAGTAAATTTGGAAATTACTTGGTGTTAATGATTAGTGCAATGCATGGAACGTGCATTTCAAGTGGTGGGTCCATACCTAATGTTATGCATGAACGAGCAGCATTTAAAGGTGAAATGGACACTTTTCAAAAATTGCAAAATTCAGTCAACAAATTATTCCTCAATTCCTTTAACACATGACAAGTACATTGTACAGTTTTGGTTCTTAGCATTTTTTGTAACCACCATGATTTTGTAACACCTGATGACATTGATCACGCATATTTTGTTTATGAGACGGGTGATCCACTCCTGCAGCATCTGGGGCATCATGGAGTGTTGTTTGATCACCAGTTCTCCGATCAAATGTCCGCTTCAGTTGATCCCACAAATGTTCTATGGGATTAAGATCTGGGGAGTTTGCTGGCCATATCATCCGGTCAATTTCTTGAATCTCTAAAAGATCATTGACCACACAGGGCAAGATCTTGCCCTGTGTGGTCGTGCATTGTCATAAAGTGATCGTCTGCAGTGTGCTGCAGGGATAGTAACGTTTGGTCGACCAGTTCTTGGCAAGTCTGCGACAGCTCCAATCAATTCAAATTTTGAACACAATTTTCTTATTGCATTTGGACTGACTCCCAACCTACGGGCTACTTGTTTTACAGGTGTAATTAAGGGTCTCTAGCAGGACTATGGCAATGGCCATGTCTTGGATAGAAATGCGTGGTATTTTCTTAAGTTAAACTGCTTAGTGCAGGCACGGTGCACGAACACCACGAGATACCGACGACCAAAATTGTACTCGTCATGTGTGAAAAGAATTAGGATATTATTGAATGCATTTTGCAATTTTTGGAAAGTGTCCATTTCAACTTTAAATGCTGCTTGTTTATGCATAACATTAGATATGGCCCCACCACTTGAAATGCACGTTCCATGCATAGCACTAATCATTCACACCAGGTTTCGTGTAATTCCGAAATTTACTTTGGGAGATATAATCAATTATTTAGAGGGGAAATTACTTTTGTTGATGACTTGCTGCTCAGTAATTATTAATCATTTTATGGAAATGGAAAAATGTCACACTTTGTGTCCCAAATTTACAGAAAGACCCATAAGAGGAACACTGTGCCCGATTTTCATGGAATGACTCATGTGTCCAGCTGGCGAACCAATCACGCAATGACGGCCAACACTGGCCGGGGAAGGAGTTGGTATCTAGGACTGTCGCATTATAATACTCACAAATGGCAGTTGGTCTGGGTTTGTCATGATGCCAGAGAGGGTCATTAGGTAGTTCAGGATATGCCACAAGTTACCAGACCAACAAGTGCAAAGAGCTGCCCAGAGTTGCTCCAATTCTTGAGCGTGGTCTGCAACATACTAAAATAACAAAGAAAAGGGAAAGTATTCTAATCACTCAATGACGACTTTAAAGGCCAAATTCGTGCCACGAAATACGCAGCTCCATGTCTTTGCTATGGAGCTGCGTATTTCGTAGCACGAATTTGGCCTCACGCGCGCCTTTAAAGGCCCAGTGTATCATTTGCAATGACCCCAAAAAGTAATCGACGAGTAAAAATTGAATTAATAGCAACTACCCAATGAAAGGTTTCCGCTCAAAATGATATAATTTTATCAGAAAATAATCCGTAAAGATGAAATTATTTAGATCGTATGCAAACGATTTACTTATTTTTGGTTCGCATCTACGCGGTCCAAAATGCATGGGCGCTGTGTACTGCGTGTGCGTGTTTCAACGCGATGCATTTTTATGGATCGCGCGCACACGCAGTATATGATGTGCACGACGCAAGCCACATAGTACCCGATCAACTGAGAACGAATATTTGAAACACCCCGCCAAGACCAGGAAAACGCATATGGATTTTCATGTTTTTTTTAAAGGTGGTAATTTGACAAAGCTGAAATTTCTTCGGATGAGTTCAGTTTGTTGATGTCTTTCTTTTGATTTATAATGGTTTTATTCGCAGAATAGCTTAAAAACAGATCATCTACAGGGCCTTTAACTGATGACAGATTTTGACCCATTAGTCCTCAAAGCGCCCAAAACCACTCTGCAGCTTTCTCCTCAAACCACACTGTATAAATACATGTAGTGAAATTCAAGTTTCTGCAAACACACCCTCAATCATTTAGCCCCATTTTGTGAATTGTAACAAAGATTTTAATCTAAGTTAGTAACGTTACAAAAAAAGGACATGGAAAAAATGCAAGTCTTGAAACAAAACGTTTCCTCAAATGGGACACAACTGAAACAAACCTGGCGTGTGTTTTTGTAAATGCTAAGTCACACCTACACGTACATGTACTCCCACTAGTTTCAAGAACTATTGAAAAATCGTGGTTAGTAACGTTACTGTTAGTCACGTTACAGCTGTCCCATGCCTGCAAATTTCCCACACCAATTCAACACCAAACACGCTTTTGCAGAATCTTTTTTCATGTGCTATCATTTTAAGTCAGTTTATACCCAAATATAAACTCCTCAAAAAAAGTTCGGAAAGTCAAGTTTGACTGACGATTTCTCTCTTGTTGCAGAATAATTTTCCTTAAATTGTATATTATTGAAAAGCCCTGTTATTCCTCTTTACGATGATGTGTCATTTGTTATGATTAAGCAATTAGGGGATGTGCAGCACAGCTGAATACGAGGGCGGGTGTAAAGTGAAATGTCACAAAATGCATTGCTATTGTCAAAAAGTGCATTGACACATTCCCATCCTCCAAGCAGAAGGGGAATGCATTGCATGACAATAGCAGTGAATTTTGTGACATTTCACTTTCCACCCACCCCTGTATTCCGCTATACTGCACATCCCCCAATTGATTAATCATAACAAATGACACATCACTGTAAAGAGGAATAACAGGGCTTTCCAATGATACAAAATTCAAGGGAAATGATTTAGTAACAAGAGAGAAAAAGTTGGTCAAACTTGACTTTCCAAACATTTGTTTAGGAGTTTGTGGAAATATCCACCTGATCATGGCATTGCATGTAACTAACCTCTGATGTTATAAAGAAGAGATTATTCATGACGATATCTGAAGCCTTCTTGGATCCCCAACCACATGTCTTATCAGGACTCCCGTGATCCTGGTCATCAGGATCCATATCTCTCTCATGTTTGCCCAAAGCTGATCCATCTCGATTTGATTCCTCCACGTTGTACAGCCATGGTAGGAGAATCTCAAGCATGACTCTACGGTGGGTTTGGGTTGCTGACTCGAACCGCTCGGTGATTTCTGCAAAATAATAATAGTTACATTTATACAGCGCGCATTCCATATGAATATGTTATGTGCACTGCACATTGCACAATATAAATAAATTACATAAAACAAAATTAATTACATCATCTGTTATTAAACCATTAAAAATTAAAATCACAGATTGAAGGCAAGTTTAAAAAGATAAGTTTTCACTTGAGTTTTAAAAATCGCTCGAGACTCTTAATATTTCTAATTTGACTCGGAAGTTTACATGTATTCCATAGTTTAGGAGCAGCAGACTGGAAAGCACAATTGCCCAGTGACACCTTACATTTAGCTCTCCACAGAGTCAGTAAAACATTAGGGGCGTTCGAGATGCTAACACCGGGTAACACCAACTTACACCGGAGCATTCTTTTAGCCATCACGTGATACACGAGTCTGCCCCGGTGGTAGCCACCACTGCCCGAGCTCGCGGCTGGGTCTCTGGAGTAATGACGTCATCTAGTAACCGCGAGTAGTAAAACATGGCGGACAGTTTGGAATCGCGACGTGAGTACGAAGAAAAACACAGATTTATGACACAAAATAAAAGGGAATAGGGCTACGTTTTGCTTAATCAGTAGATGTCTGTGGACATTGACAAAGTTTATTGCGGTACTTTAGGGCAACTGTTTTTGCGTAGCGCCGACTTCATTTCTCATTGTGAGTCAAACAATAACAGCGTTTATAAAGCCCCACCCGGCAACAACCTTTGACATGTGTTCCCAGAAACCCTGTGTCGTTCGTTTTGCATCTTCTGGAGGCTTCCCCCGGTGTAAACCCTGTGTTACCCGGTGTAAGCATCTCGAACGCCCCTATTATTAGTTGAACGAATACTATGTTTTGACGAATAACAGACGGAAATCAAAGATACATGTACCTTGGAGCTGTTCTGCATAAACATTTAAATGTTAAGAGCAATATCTAAAACTGAATATGATACTATTATTACTATAGGTTTTCCCGGCCAATTTCAGCAATAAAAACCGTTCATTTTCGTTAACACGCATTAAGATTTGTACGGATTTCTGGTTTCTTTTTCCTTATTATCACATTCTTTTTCGTTTTCGTGCACACAAAATCTTAGCTTTATCATTCAGGTTCGTTTTAGTCATTCTTTGTCGTTTAATAACATTTAATAAAACTACATTTTCACCATTCAAAAGAATAATCTATTTTGTCTTTTTGCAATTGTGGCAATCAAATTAAAAGCTATCGACGCGTGCAGGATTTTTTGTCTGCGCGTGTTTTTTTCTTTCGTTTACATACAGTAAATCTATTTTGCACTCATAAGTGTTTAATTTAGATGCGACAGATTATTCGAGTAGGTATACTGCTATTGTCTGTCACTGTAAGTTGTTCTATATCATAATCATCTTTCAAATAATCATTGTCTTAATGTGAATAATTCCTTTGTATCCTTAACCTTTGTTTGTATCTATGCCTGTCTCTGGAGTCATTTGGAATCAATTCAGGAAGTTTTTTGGTGTTTTTTACTCTTCACTGTGTGTACATGTACTGTTCATTTTGTTTTATACAGGGTGTTTAAAACAAAAGTAATCCAACTTTGAAAGGTTGTTTTGACCAGACTATACATGTACGATTGTCAGTAAAAAGCATGGTAGCATCTTAAAGCAGAGGGTACGGGCTTTCCAATGATCCCTTGGTTACTTTCCTAGGTTCACGCATCACTGAGCACCATTGT
The DNA here is from genome assembly GCA_037783545.1 of Henricia sp. BOLD:AAB3569. Classification (NCBI taxonomy): domain Eukaryota; kingdom Metazoa; phylum Echinodermata; class Asteroidea; order Spinulosida; family Echinasteridae; genus Henricia; species Henricia sp. BOLD:AAB3569. The sequence continues at coordinate 58,228 of JBBELK010001094.1, read as the reverse complement.
CTTGAAATTGAGGCTCAAAATGGGGGTTGGTTCACTTTCATGTTGAACAAAATTGAAAAAATTGACACGAAATTTAACAAAATTACACAATCTCATTCATTGATTGGATTTTATTTATTCACACTTTCCAACACATTCAACCACCCTCTACATTGGGACCATTTCAAATTAAAAGTTGACAAAAATGGGTTACCACTATAACATCAAAACAAATTATTTTGCTTTTGTTTCCCTGTTACGTTTTTACATGTCCTGTTATGTTTGTGCTTAGTTCATCTACAGTTTTGTCTTGAAAGAAAAGCTTTTATATAGGCCAATTCGAGTCAAAAAATGAATGTTTGCTTATTCATCAAATTGAACTCTTGATCAACCTCTTTCTAAGGCCTTGGACGATTTTGAATGAGCAAAAAGACTGTTTGAATTTGAAAGAACGCATTTATCGAAAGAATGCTAAAATAACGAAATCGAATGACTTCGTTTGATGTTTGAATGCTTATATGAAGGAGCATTCATTTTCAAACGAATTTAAATGCACCTCATGTCAAAGTGAACATTTATTTTGCTGAAATTGGTCGGGAAAACCCATAATGTTTTTTTTCTGGTACTGAAACGACAGATTCCTCAAAAGCGCCCATTGCACTGTCGCGCGCAAGCATGAGGAAACCCATGATGAATTAGAAACGGCCAGAGACACCGGGGAATCTCCTTGCTCTTCACGAAAGATTGCTTTAGGATCTTTAAAGTGCGTTACCGATACCTAACACACTGGACACGGCTTTACATCCCTTCCGAAGGATGGAGCAAGTGTTATCAAGTGCCTTGCTCAAGGGCACAGGTACCCCAGCCGGGGCGAGTTTCGAACCCGCAACCCCAAGTTTTCACCTGTGATTGCGAGTCAGTGACCCAAACCACTCGGCCACGGTACCGCTCACAACCGGTAACCAATGAAGATGATGAAATACTGGCGTAATGTGACATACATGTGGGGGGGGGGCCGCCCTATCTAATTTTTGTGCCGCCCGCGCAAAATCTCGACCGCCCTAGCAAAAACAAATGCCACACTGCACAAATTTTCACGATACTTTTCATGTATTTACATCATGTATGTACATGTACCACTCACAGGCCACTCCCAAGGAGAATGAACTGATGTCGCCCTCTGTTGACTAAATCCATCTAACATAGTCCGGTACTTTCAGTTGTTTACGCGCAGTTAGTACAGGTGCCCCACTCGGTACCGACCAAAACAAAAAGACATAAAAGAAGGTGAATGCCCGTCTCACGTCACTTGCGTTTGCGGTTTTTCAAATCCTTTTTTGTTCAACCGGCCGGAAGAGACATCGTCATGAATTTAAAAAGGAAATTTTGGAGGTGGAAGTGAACGTGTAAGTGATGGAAAATTTTAAAATAAAAAAACGAATAGTGACACAGTTTGTGATCTACATTGTAAATTCGGATCTGTGACGACAGAAACACGTCCTTTATTATCCCTTCTTGATGTGCATCCCGCGTTCAATAGAATAATATAAGGATAAAACTAATTCCAGGTAACAGAAAAATGGGGGCGGGGCTTCGCGGGGGGGTGCCACCCGAGCAAATGAAAAACCTGTGGAGAACACTGCTAACCATAGACATTGTGTTCAATGTGTTGTATCCTGTACACTGGTCTCAAAGTTGGACGCAAATGTCATCAAAGCGACTGTTTCGGCAACGGAAAAGGGATTTTCACCTTTTCTTAACTGATTGACATGTTTGGTTTGGAGTGGAAAAGCACATACCGATTATTCGATTCGGTAAAATGCTATTCGAATATTCGATGGACGATCAAATATTTGAATATTCGATTCATTAGGCACAGCCTTAATGATCTTACACAAATTATGCATGGAAGGATGAACCAGTGTTTAACAATTAACATACTGCATTTATTAAAAGCTTATTGATATATTAAAACCTTTTTTTGGTTGGTATTAAACGTTTATTAGGTCTTTAGTCCCGATACCTTACACATGTACCTTAACAATGAGATACATAAGTTGGAGGCGCCATTGGTAGCGGATGGCCAGATAATTTGCTTACTCTTTACGAAAGAGTGCTCTGGCATAAGTGCATTGCACAACACTGGACCAAGGGCGTTACATTCCTTCTGAAGAATGGAGCAATTATGGTTAAGTACCTTGCTCAAGGGCACAGGTACCAAGACCAGGAATTGAACCCACAATATCAGGCATTCACCCAAGTATTACGAGTCAATGACCCAAACTGTTTAGTGTTGGTAGTACAGCAAATTTCTGGTTTATTCCTGTCACAGCTGGAAGAAATTTTTGGCATTTCTCTTAATTGTTGGGTGTCAATCTTTAGTGGGCCATGAATCTTGGGGATAAATTATTTTGCTAAAGCCTAGGTCACAAATCAACCGGGCCCCGTACGATTTTCCCGACCTGGCTGCTTGTTGTGGATTTTAGAGACCGTACGGGTCCCTTACGATTTTCATTTCTACGGCGTGTGTGGTCACATATTCTACGGCGCCCGGGTGGTGCCCGGTGAAAATTGGTGGAGTGTAATCGCAAGGCGCCAGTCAACAAACCGTGGGTGCCGGCCGGGTGCCGTGCGGTAAGCTTCCGGGCTCCGTCCGATGAACAGGTGCACTGCACGGCTCCCGGCTGGGGCCCGGCCGGGGTCCTCACGGCGCCCAGCCGGCGCCGCCCGGCCGGGTGCCATGCGGTGCACTAAAAGCCGGCTTCAGCACAGAGAGAGAGGGAGAATTTTAGAGCAATGTCACTGTATTTATATCAAACGGGTGGATTCGATGCCGCCGTAAGGGGGCCGCACGGGCAATTTTTACATCAAACGGACCTCGGACGGCAGGCGCCCGGTGTTGTACATATCGCCCGGGACCCTTGAGGGGCCCGTGAGGGGGCTGCAGGATAGCTGTGCGGCACCCTTCAGCACCGCAAGGCGCCCGACAATTTTTTTCATGAGAATTGGCAGAAAAAATCGTGCGGAGCCCGCCCGGCCAGAGCCCGCACGGGACCCCTAGGGTGCCACCACGGGCCTTCTACGGGCTTTCTACGGCCTAACGGTCAGATGAAAACGCCGGGAGAATTGGGAGCAGCCAGCTCAGCACCGCGGCGCCCGTACGGCTGGTGAAAAATGTACAGGTGCCCGTGGGAAACGTAAGGGAGCCGGCCGGGCACCGTACGAAATTGGCCAAAATGTCTGTTTTTACTCGCCGTACGGGCCCCGGAGTGGATATATGTGAAAGGGGCTTAAGTAGGTCAATTCTGCTATTGTGCGATTTATATTGTTAATACTTAATGGGAATGCTTGGGCATGCATGAGTGCACTGTGGGCATGACTTGGTATGCAGCAAATAAGTATTTATAAGGGATGTTTAGTGGGTTTAAGTCAGTTCCTTCTGAGCTTGCTTGAGGTGCAGACATGCCTGGCTGTGGAGTGCTACATGATGTAGTTTGATTTTTGTGGGCCTTGTGCTGCTGAACAGAACTGTACTAATGAACTTGTGAATGTTGATGACAGCCGGTGTGTAGATGTTGATTGAGATTGGAGCCGCCATGTACTTGGGCGTGTGTTTGAGCTTTAGTTCGCATGCGCTTTTGCCAGCGATGGCACGGGACGTCGATCATCTTGCTACCAGTATTCGTAAGTTGATTTATCTGTTTGATTATACTAGTTATTTGAGCTGATCAAGAAGAGTTTGATAATTTGATTGGAATTAGTTTTGCATGTAATTGTTACTTTGAAAGTTGGTATATTGTTTATTTCTTCAATTATAGATGGCCCTTATGAGTCGTACTGTACATGAAGATTGTCAGTCGTCGGTGCGAGATGTCCCATTGGTGTTGGCAAGGTTGCCTCGGATTCGTTACGATGAATCATCTGATGGGATGGGACATTTTGGAGACATTTCCACAGGACTTGTTTCTGAGGACTTACTGAAATTCGGCATACACATACCAGAAGCAGTTTTAATACTATTGGGTTATAACGTGTATTGGTGATATTATTTTGATTATGGTTTGAGTTAATGTAATAACGTGTTAAAGGTGAATTTGAATATTGCAGTTGGTATTTTTAGTTAAGTTGGTTCAATTTTGAGTGATCACTTGCCATGGGTTTAATGGAGGAAATATTGGTGTAAAGTAAATGACGTTCAATTTAACTGTTTCATTACTATACTATACTGGGGATAGTTGGCTTGGTTTGTAAAATTTGAAATTTAGATATATTACGTAATTGTCTGCTTGGTGAGTTATAGAATTTGCACAAACATTGCCACTTTGTAATTTTTTTGTAGATATTGTACTTAGTACCACCAGGTGTGGGAAAATAAAATTGGGATTGTACAGTGAAATATACAGAGTCCATTATCTAGTATCATAACGCCAAACTGTGACAATTCCCACAACCTGGATTTCAGTAAGAATTTTGTGTCCATGTATTAAAACAGAATCAAATAGCATCCCTGAACTGACCTACATGTACTTATACAACTAAAAATGCAATTCTGTACTATAATAATGTCATTGGGGACATTTATAGGGTGTTTAACAATTGACAGAAAAATACTTTTGAAAATTTAGTACCACAATAAATGTTTACCAAGAACTAGTTTTGATTTTCTTTAATATTCCAGGAACTCTAAAGTTAATTTGGTAAGTTGTAAAGTGCAGAAAAATGCCACATTTGTTTAGAGAATAAAAACTGTTCGGTTCTAGCTCTTACTTACCCAAGAAAACAGCTAGCGTGAGTTCTGGATGAAGTCTGGCCAGATCATGTGACAACATCTTGTGTGACTTGCCGTAGGTTGGCTGTAGCTTGCTTTGGAACCAATCAGAGCAAAAGAACCGCTTGTCTAGGACCTGTAGCAACTGGAGAGCTGTGGAGCGTACTGTGCTGTCTGGATCAGCTGTCTTGAAGAGCACTACACACAGCATGGGGATGACTTCACAGGGATACTCACTGAATAGAATAAACCACAGTTTGTCAACAGTGAACACTTTCTGATACTCGACCAATTCAAGAAAAAATGACCAGGGGTCAATTTCACTGACGCTTACGATCCTTCATAACTCAAGATGCGATGGGTTACCGCTCCGTAACTCGTGTTGCGTCCTAAGAATGATTTCAAGAAACTTGCGATGAGTGTAACAATGTATATCTGCCATGGCAACGCACCGTAAGCTACGATGAGGCAATGGGTCATCGTAGCGTACATTTTGACCAACGATGGGCGTTGTTTTTGCCGTTTTTGTTAGACCAGACGAACTCTGGCTCCCCAAAAGAAACTGATTGCAACTCTTGATAAATTCTATGCTACATGTACGCGATATATAAACAAGAGAAAATGTAAAATTTTGTAGCGGGTGTCAAAGTGTCGCTTAAACTGTTCAGTGTCGATGTTTTTGCTGCATGCAATAACGCGGAAGCTACGCTGCAATTGACCATCCATTGTCTATGCGGCCACAACATCGTGTACGCATACGTGGAATAAAAATTTAAATGTTTGTATGTTCCATACACGTCCTACCGGTACGCGATACTTAAAAACGTGCAAAAAAGAAAGCGCTTATGCGCTTGGTGACTGCACGAAATGTATGGTGCGCGCTTGCACTACGCAGAACGGACACGGAGACTTTTTGAACTTGTGTATAGCCGACGACAGTTTTATTAAAAACATAATTCAGTTAAGGAGAATGGACGAGAAGTGTAGATTCTTGAAATTAATGGGCTCGGCTTCGCCTCGCCCATTATTTTCAAGAATCTACACCTTTGAGTCTATTCTCCGACTTAATCCATTTCATCGCCCCGGAACAAAAAAACGTGCCAGCAAGCCATTCTGTCAATATGGATGCAATGCACGGCGTTTGGTTTGGTGTAAGAATAGAATCACTCATGCGAACACGCTGCATTCTGGTGCTCGGGATCTGCAGTCATTTCTCTCGTGGTGTGCTGCAAGCATACAACTACCGTACATGTATATCGCCATGTCTGATGCACAAGATGTTGACATTTCTTGAGTCATTTTGGAGTCGACGGAAGCGAATTTGGCTCGGGATTTATAGGATCAAACTGCCCTTTCTGGAAATTAAACGGCTTGACCAAGGGATACTATACATGTATATAGCATTTTGAGTTTGGATACGACAGAAGCGGATTTGATGGGAGATTTATACAAACTGCGCTATATGACGAAGCGGAAAAGGAAAACTTGGTGATAATTGATGCCGAAAAGAAATTCCTGGTGACTGTATGATTAAAATTACTGACCAAGATGGCCTAACAAGCAAGCATCATTAAGTGTAAAAATTTAGCAAGGAAAATTCAAAAAATTATTATTTTCATCTAGTCTACTACAATTTGTACACAAGTTCTGATTCCATGGTCAAGTACGCAATTCTTTCCTTATACATGTACATGCATGACTTTGCAACCATCCAAAAAGCACTATTTTTCAAAAGAAACGGGGTCCGAGAGTGAGGATTTTTTTTGGAAAGTTTACTATACACAGACACCTTAATGACCCATGCACTAAACCATAGGAAAACTCTGTACAAAATTTGTAAGATTTTACGTTAATACCTGCATTATATAGTGAAAAAAAAAAGCAAATTCCACAAGGCTTGTGCATATGGTTAAAGGTGAAGTTATGAAAGTGGTTCGTATAACATTTTCACTGAAAAAGCGGCAATTCCTTGACTAAATTCGATTTTCTCGTTCATGAAAGTTTTACTATATTTGGTACACTGCATAGAATGTAGATTTGTTGGTATTTAAAAGTATCAAAATTCTCGTTTTCATTGTAATTTCCCGAGTAACTTAAAATTGTATTCATGCGACAATAAACAATGAAAATATTGTAAGTTTGGTAATTTTTCTCAATCTGTGTGCTGTTGTTTTCTCTTAAAATCTGTTGTGTTAATCTGCAGTTTGAGTACATGTACATTCTTAAAAATAATCTACAGTTTGAACAATAGTGTGACGTCACGAAAATGGATTAAAGAGCTAGAATCCCCCTTGACGAAAAATCCAGCATTTGCACCTTTTCCGATAGTCGACATATCCCTCCAGCCGACTTACACCGCTGTTTATTTCAAATTGTCCGTTTTAAGTGGATAAATCGCAAGCAAAAGTGTGCTTTTCTAAAATGAAATTTTCGCGATTTCTGAAATGCTCATTAGGTATTAATGATATGCGCGTGACCACGTGACGAAATCCTGAGAAACACGAGTAAACACGGTCGGCAGTTCCATACGTTTACACGAAAAAAAAGAAAAAAAAACGTCTCTGTTCGACGGTGTTTTTTGAAGACTTGTTCTCGTGCAAAAAGCCAGAGATGTGCCCAGTAGTTGTGTGGTTGTATGCTGTACCAGACACCATGAAAAAAATAGCAGAAATATTTTCTTTTCTTTTACCAAGAGAGACAAAAATGAGTCGCTCTTTCTAACTTGTACCGGCCGATGTTCAAACACGTAGGAACTACGGCCCGCAGGGACTGTTACATGCTGTACACAGACTGCTGTAAATGCCGTTCGTTCCGTTTCAAAAATCACCCGTCGCAATGCACCAGTATTTACTTCAAAAGAGCTTCATTGTGAGCCACAATTTCACCGTTTTTTCACAAAATAGGTAATAGTAGATTAGTGTTTTTCATGTTTGTATTTTGAATTACAAGGACAAAACAGGCATGATGAACATTCCCTACGTGTATTTTCCATTCAATACTGCACAGGCTGTTTTGTGTTCTTCTCAGGATGCAGTCAAAACCATGTTTATCAACAAACCAAGTGACCTCGAGCGTTTCAGAATTTCGGGTAAAGAGGGTCGGAACTGCTTTACGTTTTAAGCAAAAGCCTGTCGAATTTTTGTGGAAAACAAGTTGTGATGGTGTTGTAGACACATACACCTCCATGATAAACAGGAAAACTTAAAAAATGTGGACGGGGGAATACTAGCTGTTTAAGCACAGTAAACAGCCTTAGAGTACATGTAAATGCAAATATCCCTAATCGATAATCGAACGCATCGCGCTTACGATAGGTTTGGTGAAATCAACAGCAGCACCCATTGTAGCCCTACTATCCATTGCAAGCCTTATTATGGACCTTAACTTACGAAGAGTTCAGTGAAATCAACCCCAGGGTTGGAAATGGAAAGCCTGAACTCAAGACAGGTTGTTTTGTTAAAGGCCCATTGTATCATTTGCAATGACCCAATTTTGTTTTTTTGACAAGAAAAACCTTACTCAAAGTGTTGATAGCAATGGACACAAGCACCACATGAATTTGTTTCCGTCAAAAATGGCCTTTTATGTTAGAAATTGACAACCGAAGGTGGGTTTCTAAAAAAGTCCCATGCACGGGACTTTTTTTACAATTCACTTGTACACAAAATCCAGATATAGATTTTCAAGGTTTTCTGAAGCATTGATGCATCTATGTAGCTAAAATTTCTTCAGGCCAGTTTACCAACATTCTTACATTCTTAGATATTTTACACTCCTATTTTACGAATCTGCAAAAAGTTGTATCTTGCGATTGATACAAGCTATACTGTTATAAAGGGCATTATCTCCATGTTTGATTGAGGCGGTATACATGTACAGTATGATAGACAGCTACCGGTCAATAAGTCATCTCAATACTTCATCTACATTCTGAGAAAACAAACAACTGACATTTTTTTTTGTCCATGGCTTTCAAGACCACATTTTCAGATGCATTTTCAGATAAAGTTCACGTAGTTTGAGTAACTTTGACTCGACTTATCACCTTTTTTTCTAAATATTTGGTCCACACTGTAAAAAAAAAAAACTTGTATTTTTATGGTAATTCCCTGGCAGTTTGGATGCCCATACTGTACTGTCTTGTTATATTACGGGACAAAACTGTATTTTGACATGTTGTCATACTGTAATTTTGCTGTAACATCCATGTAAAATCCCAAGTCCGCAAAATAGCAAGTTATTTCAGTGCCCGAGCATCAAGTTGGTAAGGTATTGTCATTAAAAACACACTAAAGGGCACATTGTCCAAAGCAAAATTACATATACAACAGCGGTATATAGGTTTGATGGAGATAGTCCAGTGGTTAGCGCGCAGGGTTTCTAGGAAGAAGAGTGAGGGTGCAATCCCCAGTTGTTGCAGTTGAGGTACGTTCTGTGCTCCGTTGCATAAGCAGGCGAAGTAAGATTTTTGCAAATGTTCTAGGTGCATAACAGTTTGAATACTGTAAAAACATTTTACCGTAAAATGATAGTTTCCATTAAAAGACGATCAGGGCGCTGAAATAAAGCCAAATGGGTCTGAAAATTACAGAATTCCTGTCATTGTACAGGGCAGGAATTTTTTTATTTTTTTTGCACGAATGTATATTCACATAATTTAAAACCGCGTAATAGCCGTTTTGTCTTATAATATAACAGAATAGTACTGGCGTCCAAACTGCCAGGGAATTACCGTAAAAATACAGGGTTATTTTTTACAGTGTACATGTAGTAAATGATATTATATGGGGAAATAAGAGCCTAGTAATCCCGAACAAAATATGGTCGTGAATTTTTCTGTTTCTGGACATGCTGGTCACCATGTTTGACATGTTTCAAAGAAAAAAATGCTGAAAGATCGATACCTTTACTCTTTTTGGTTTTCGTGAAAATGAGTAAAAAAATCGCCAAATTGGCCTCCACCTCATAGGATTACGCACACTTCAATAGCAATATTTGTATCCCAATCCGATGAGCCTTTGCAAATGTGCAAAAGGTTTATTCATATTACGAACCTGTGATTACTATTTGCCTCTGTGCCATTATTCAGGACGGACGCCATTGCCTGGATGTAACCATTGGCCACCTGGGCAGGTCCAGTGTAGCATGTGTAAATAGCCCACCTTAGCACCATGGGCTGCTGTGGGTTGTTCTCTAAGAGAAGTAGCACCGCTTCTTTGCCTAGCTTCATGACCTAAGGAATTAATGGAGAAACACATTAAACTTCTGTTAGTTTGAAATGGTGTTGGGAGAAACTGAACAGTTCAAAATCCGAATAATGATTCGGATTCTTAAAGATGTATTGTCGATGTGTTTTGGAGTGGGGCACCTAAAAAAATAATTTTCTTTTCTTGAATTGATATTTTCTCAAGAAACATAATAGTCTCTTTGATCTTGTTCGTGAATGCCGGTCGGGTTTGCCAAGCACAAAGAAAATCAGAATCTTTATATTTCGTAAGATAACAGCACTTCTGCAGTTAGAGCAGCTTGGATGAACTATGTAGCTGTGACAAAGTATCTTTTGTTTGGATCAATTCTGCTTTAAGTCTGTAAATTATCACTACAAAAATCGCGGAAGTTTCGTTCGCTTTGGTCGTCATCAAATTAGAGTCATCGGCGAGTTTATCCAAGATCGGTGCATGCCGCCAATTGCGTGACACACTTTATATTAGGAAAGCTGCACGTCACTAAACATGGCGTACGCTTCATATAATGCATGCATGGTACTCTAGTGTACTCTAGTATTTATTCGTAGCCAGCCAGCAAGGCTGCACTTTCACACACCGTCAGTTCTCCCAAATTACGTCACATTCACAGGTGGTTCCCACTCGCAACGTTGCTTGTGCATTGCACAAGACAGACACCCAATGCACTCGGCGGCAAAATGTATCAATTTTTAAAAACTATTTCACATTTCATATTCAACAACCGTGACTTTTTTGGCCAAAAGGTCAGAGTCCCCCGACAATGAAAATCACTACAAGCTTTAACGAGAAGAGTTAACTTCTTTCTGCAATGAATAAAGCAAACTGCACTGTGTTCCTGAAATCATTTTACTACATGTACATGTAGTTCTTTAAAGAGGGAATCAGAGTTTGTACTGTCCGAAGACTGAGCCTCGCCAAAAATCACGATTTATTTGAACCGGTCGATAGTCTATGAAAAAAAAAAAAAATCCTCCTACCTTTTTTGATCCATCCACTTTATGATTTTTGAGTATTTCCAATTGTAAAGTAACTGGTCGACGGGCAATTTACATGCAAATAGCACTAACCAGGGCGTAGCTATGCACGTGATACATCTGGATGTGTGGATACACACACAAAATCTGTTCCACATAGGCTGTTTTCGAAACGCTCAGTGTTTTACGGTCAGGCTCGGTATTTTGATGTATAGTTTACCTTCGTAGATTATCTTGGTTTTAATAAATATGCTCAAGAGGGGTGAACGCTCAAATTAGCATTGACCCAAGATGTTTCTTAATCCATTAATATTGCTGGGATACACCAGGCCGGAGCCACAGACGAAGGCGATGGTTTTGAAAACAGCCAATATATCGGAGCTGAACTACAGAGGGCGCTTGTTCACCGCACAATGATTCACTTAATAATCCGTCCGTTGTTCGCATAAAATATGAGGTAAACATACGGTGAAAAAATTTCCTTAATTTTCAACAGGGGTGGAATTTTCTTATTTATTATTCAGAATTTGTTTCTCTAGTAACCGAGGATCAATACAATACCTTTTTATTCTCGTGAAAAGCGGAGAAATAAACTGATTCCCCTTTAAGTCCCTGCTTGATCTCATGGTTTTCTCCCACATGGTCGTGAGTGGAGTTTTCCTCCCGCCTCTAAAACTGAACGTTGCTGCTACAGATACATTCTCAATTCATGTACATGTACATGTACCTATATTATTTTTTTAACAAAAACATTACACACATCGTCGAAAAATATACTCACTACTCAAGACAACCCTCATCCCAACATTTCCACCCGTTCTTACCCGTTCATCATTGCAGTTTAGCAAGTTATCCAACCAGGTGTAGAGATATCCCTCTTGAGACAAAGCATTGGTGTCAAACACCTCACCGCAAACCAGTAGACCACACATTGCCTGCCACAACACAACCATAACAAACCAGCATGTTAAATATCATCCTCTTGCAACAGTGCCCCTTTAACGCACTCCCTAACTCCTGCGTACAGTGGCCCTGTTGAAACAGGCCCCTTATTCGCGGTGGAACAAGCGACAGAAATCTTGTCGCCTCTGCTGGACCAATCAGGACGCTTGGCAGTGCATTGCAGCATGATTGCAGGCATTCAAATGTAATGCGCGCAGATTGTAAACACCGTGCATGCATGTGATACATGTACTCGGTAATGCTGGCCGTTGTCCGCGTCGGGGATTGGCTGCTATTTAAAGCATACTGGGGAATCCGTTCCACTACATTCGTCAGCATGCATCCCTGTTATTAATTTGAAAAACTGCAGAGTAAATTAAGATCGTCGTTTGAAAGTTTGGTAGGAATGGGACAGTCATAAGGTACAGAACCCAATACAATTTCTGGAAAGTATAGAAATCATTTCTTTTCAGCATAACATGACCGAATTGATTAAATTACATCAAAATGACTCGGGCGTGAGTTGGCTCAAGACAACAGCCGGCTCACTCCACATATTTGCGTGTATTGTCACGTCGCTTTGCAGAGTGGAAATTCCCTGAGATCTCAGGATGGTTAAATATGGGATTGGAAAACTGTATAAGGGTGATTCCATAAATTAGGGTACCAACTTTTGACATGCAATTCATCTAAAAATTATTGGTTTCTCGCGTAAGGGGGACACCAAAATGTCTTTTTCTCATTAGAACCAGTGTAATATTTGTTTTTAAAGATGTAGTCAATTCCAAGCTAAAATCTCAATGTATTAGTCTGTCAGTGTTTTCATTACACTTTTATGGCACAAAAACAAATGTTTCACGTGTAAGCATTTTTTGGGGACACCAAAGTTGTTTTGCCTAAATTTTCAAATTCTGAAACAGGTTTACAAAATGTTTTGTGCTGTTTGTTTAAAAGGCTTCACGAAAATAATTTTTGCTAGAAAAATCTGTATATTAAGCTCAGCAAATATTGTTATAGTACGGTAAAAGTTTCACGGCGTAAATATTAGGGGGACACCAAAGTGATCCGACGAAAATCAGAATGACCATATTTTTATTGTTTGCCTAAATTTCCATGTCCAAACATTTAAGTGATTTGAAACGAAGTACAGGCTTACATTATGCATGGAAATTGAAAAGTTGTGGCAGTTGGTGTGGCCAGAACACTCAAAAGCAATGCGTTATCAATCATTTCAGTTTACAAGATCCAAGCTAACCCACCGAAAACAAGGAAAATGTTAGTTTTAAAATGATGTGTTCAAAATGTCACAAATTTTTGCTGGCGATGTAGTGTTTGGACGAAGTAATTTGGGGCGAAATGGCACTTGGGCGAAATGGTTTTGGGATGAACTGAATTTTCGTCTCATGAGACGAAAACTAATTGTTTTACTCATTTCTCAAAGACTATAGCACTTTAGACAAAACCATTTCAGGGAAAGTTTTCTACGGTCATCATGTTTATATTGTGTAAGTTAGGTGTAAATCTGTGAAAATTTTCTGATTTGAGATACCAATCATGTATATCTGCCTTTAAAACAAGTCATCGGCAAGTTCTCCATGAAGACAAGCCAGCGAACAAACGGCATGACGACATAATGATCGCTGAATGCTTCCACTGATGAGGTGTCATAATGCCTTCTACGTCCTTAGTCAGAATCAGTCAACAGAGGGCACTCTTACCCTACACCATGCAGCTGGCATCTTTGTTGAATATAGCAGAATTGCACACGCGTCTAGCAGGTTTACGTGCTCAATTGCTGCTATTTTCTAATGCATTTGCATTAGAAAAATCTAGAAATAGGAAGAACTAAATCCAGAATGAGAACTGCATCGGAACAGACACACATTCTGTGGTATTTGCTAGCAAAATCGGCTGGGAGTGAGCTGCATATTAGCGGTAATTATTATTACATTTTTATTTTAGCTCAAAAACAGGATTTTACAGTAATTTCTATACCTGTAGTGCTTCCATTTCGAGGTCTGTGATAGGTTCATCTTTGTAGTTAGGGCTCCTGTCAACAGCACCATAGGTAACGCCCAGTTTGCGACACAGCGATCCGCAAAGAAAGAATACACTGTAGCGCACATCTCGCGGTAACATGTTGAAACGATTCTCCGCTGTAGAGAAGAAAAATTTTCATTGTGTAAAACTGATGTCACATTACACAATATTAGATCTGATGATTATTAAACCCTAAACACTCCTCAATCCTCCAAAATCAATACGTTTTTACATACACCCTAGGGAGTTAGGGTTAAGGTATAAATCATAGTCAAATCAGTGCAATTTCATTAGAGATCCTGCATTTTATACTACGTGTCAAAAAAACCTGTCCTACTTTTAATCATGATTAACCTTGTCATTTTCCAACGGATTTAAACCACAATTTCACATCATGTAAACAAGACCTGACAAATTTAACTGAGTGAGTTTCATCAGTTTTGTCCAAGAGGGTGAGATTTAATGGCAATACGAAAAAAATACCGACTTCCGCCATTTTCAAGTAAACTGTCTACATGTACATGTATGTCCAAGGTTCCTTTGCACCTCCTGATGAAATGCTCGAAGCGATCAAGATGGTTTGCAATAACATTTTGAGTGATCCTGCCTTTCTTCATAAGCTTTCGGCTGCAGCACACATTCCACCACCGTCTCCAGTGATGTAGTTGACATTAAAGGAGGCGAAGTCGAATTCTGAAATGGACTTTCTTTTTGTATGGCCATTAACCGTCATACTTGCAATACACAGACAAAACATCTTCGAACGTACATGTACGTCTGGCATACAATCAGTTTTTTGCATGGCACCCGGTGCCAGGGCCCCCGACATAACGACACTGCATACGGCCGCTGATGCCGATCGCAAGTGCAGCAACTCGACTTGGAACAGTGCCAACGCAGCTAACTGTGAATTGAGCACATACTACTCCCTCTGGAATTTATTTTTATAATGCATATCCAGGGGGAGGAAAGTCGATATGACAAAATGTGCCTGCACTAATCGTGATAACAGCTATGTTATGTGTATGAAAGTGCCACGCATACATGCACTTATCTTAGCAAAGAAAAAAATATGAGTTTCTACCGACTGAAATACCAACTAATGTGCAAGCAGTACTTTAATGTCTAATTGATGCAGCGACGCATTTTTTTCTTCTCCCTCTTTCCCAAGCTTGGATTGCTAGACCAGGTGTTTTTTAACTATTTTACTTTTTAGTAAACTTACAGAGCCGTCACATGACAACACCGAACTGTGTGGAGTTTTCAATCCACAAACCATGGACACAGAAATAAGTGGCATATATCAGTGTTCAGCTCAGCTCAGACATGCTCTAATTCACAATCAATTCCTTCATTGACCTTGTATCGCGTGGGAACTAGCCGCCATTGAATAAGTTAGATCAAGCGACTATATTATAGTCGACTAGAGTCCTTCGAACAACATAAAATAACCCGTTGTTCAAGGGACTATCTCCATTGTTCAAGGGACTAGCTCCATTGTTCAAGGGACTCTAGTCGACTATAGTAGCTTGATCGAAGTTGTTGAATCAGCTGATTAACCAACCTCATACTCACTGTCATTCGTTCTCATTCGATATCAGCATCGTCCGAATCTATTGCCCCGAGTATGAGGATGAGCTGCCCGGAAAAAAACATATACACTTGTTCCTATTCCCTACGTAGTCTACAGTATGGCAATCAGTCTAGAAAATGTGAGGCGGTGCGGCAATAGAGGGTGCTGTTAATAGCTTGAAATCGACGCGCGCGCGGACCAGAGACTGAACATATTTTTCCTTTGGCCTAAAAATGAAACAAGATCAATTGCCTAAACAGTTTTATAGCCCCAATTCTGATGATGTTGGCACTAGTCATTAGCGTCAATGTACATGTAATGTACATGTAATATACCAATAGACCTCTGATTGTCTGGAAATCATGGACCAAAAGTCTGCCACTGTCATAGTTTACTATATGACCATTGATGTTTACAGTACATAAACTTGCGCATACACTACACACAAATTTATCCGATACACTTCCATTGTGGGCATCATATGCATATCAGACTAAATATTGTGCACTTTTGTGCACTTTTAATTGATCCGATACACTTCCAATGTGGGCATCATATATGCATATCAGACTAAATATTGTGCACTTTTGTCTTGACGAGAAAAATTGCTATGTGATCCCCACATAGCCAAACCAGGAATACTCTTGATGAGTCTGGTCACTAGACCACTGTAGTGTAGTCTGATCCCAGATTTATTACCAAGCCTTACCAGGAATACTCTTGATGAGTCTGGCCACTAGACCACTGTAGTGTAGTCTGATTTCACTCAGCGTGGGCGAATCTTTGTCTCCTTCACTCTCTAGAAACAAACGCATGCCTTCTATGTAGTCAGCCAGCACTGCAGCATTGTGGACGATTTGACCGTCCTTGTTTAAAATGCCGCTGAAACTAGAAGCAAAATATATATATATATATATATATATATAAAGAGATTTTGTTTTTAATGAAATTCTTAAATAGCCCAGTCAAGCAGAGGAAACATTTATCTATTAAATTTCAGGCCACTTTTTAAATTTTGGATTTTAAATCTTCCACTACAGCGTGCCGTTCATCAGCTGGAGAAATGTCTACGTCTAGCAAAAAAGTAAATGCCAGTCACTCAATTTGGCCTTTGAATAATTATGTCACAGACCTTCAAAAAAATTATATAATGTAATAGTTTATCACATTTTTATAAAGTAATTTTATAAAAACAAAACAAAAAATAAACCAATTGCTTTATTATGAACCTTGAACATCACTATTACGATGATTGATGTAGTGCATTATCGATCAGTAATGTGCAACATACGTACAGTGATTTAGTTTCATTTTTTCCAAAAAGTGCAATTTTTTCGTCTGATTTGAAGACTATTTTCGACACAATGACTTGAGTGAAATGCATGCTTACTGCAGTGCATGTTTCCCGTATTACGATGCGTAGTTGATCCGAAATACACAAAGCATTGGCATCAACTACATATTGCAATATTTTGCGGCAAGCACACGCAAGCCGAATAATGAAAAAAAATGGTCTCGAAACAGGCGAAAAATTTAACTTTTTGTGCAAATTTAAGTAAGTCACTGTACCTCAGCTAAAAACCTTGATAACTGCTCGTAGCTCACATACTGTGCCGAGTGTATTTGTCGTTATTCATAAGGTGGAAATTACTGTCATATCAACGGTAAAAGATGGAAAGTTTGACCGAGTTCCGCGTTTTGGCCGCACGTGTGCAGCAATTGTGATGTCATTAGTGCGGAGCGCTATTCGAAACTTTCTTAGAGAGCGCCCATACGGGGTCAAAATGTGACATGATGCCAATTGCAACATTCCTCAGGCTCAAGAGTGTCCTCAAGCAGTGAAAATATGATACGCCACCCTGCTAAATTGTTGGCCCATTAAGAACATGAATTACAGAATGGAAAAATCTTGTTCACCTTTCTTTGAAGGAACCATGTTCAGCTAACAGCTCAAATACTCGGATGAGATGAACTCTTAAGAAGTCACGTCTTCGCTTCCTTCGCATGTTCTGAAAATTACAAAATTCAGCATAGAAATATGCCAACAGACAGCTGTACAATATTTCATTTTTTGTAAACAAGACGCGTCAAAGTCACGATCAGTGATCAGTGGTCCTCATCGGGATTCGAACACGACACCTTTTACACAATAGGCTCAACCAGCTGAGCTTTCAAGCACAATGGAATGAGTCAACTTTTGCTTGAACCTCAAGTCAAGTCAAACTGCCTTCGAGTCCCAAGTCAAGTCAAACTGGCCTTCGAGTCCCAAGTCAAGTCAAACTGCCTTCGAGTCCCAAGTCAAGTCAAACTGCCTTCGAGTCCCAAGTCAAGTCAAACTACCCTTGAGTCTCATGTCAACTCAAAATTCCTTCGAGTCTGAAGTAAAAAAAAAAGGAAAAACAGGACAACCTGGGCATTGACAAGTACACCACTGCCAAAATTTCTAAAGAATTATAAGGGATGGCAAAGATTGAATAGGATATATATGCAAAACCCAGCGACAAAATTTGAAAAAGGTAGCCCAACTTTTTCAAGTTTTGCACATTTAGTTGGCACTGAAGATTCAAAAGGTCCGGCCTGTGGTATCATTCATTGGCCCGATGCAGGCCCATTGCAAACCCACACAAACATTTATGAAGTAGCAATCCTTCCAATTTGAAAATTGCACAAGTGTAAGAAAACAATCCTCTTATCAATCGATTGTAAACTGTATTGACCCAAAACAAATGATTTATGGTAGACATGTTTCCCCAATAAAAGTGACTTTAGATATTTATGGGTCAAATTTTTCACACTCATGGCATTTCTGCACGATCACACACGTCAACTTTTGCTTGAACCTCAAGTCAAGTCAAACTGCCTTCGAGTCCCAAGTCAAGTCAAACTGGCCTTCGAGTCCCAAGTCAAGTCAAACTGCCTTCGAGTCCCAAGTCAAGTCAAACTGCCTTCGAGTCCCAAGTCAAGTCAAACTACCCTTGAGTCTCATGTCAACTCAAAATTCCTTCGAGTCTGAAGTAAAAAAAAAAGGAAAAACAGGACAACCTGGGCATTGACAAGTACACCACTGCCAAAATTTCTAAAGAATTATAAGGGATGGCAAAGATTGAATAGGATATATATGCAAAACCCAGCGACAAAATTTGAAAAAGGTAGCCCAACTTTTTCAAGTTTTGCTGCGCATGCGCAAACCGTGACACAGCCCCTTTAAGTCTCAAGTCTAGGTTTTTGCAACACTGTTATTTCACCCTCAGAATTTCCATGAGGAGGCCTGCGTTTGAACCCTAGTTTAGACAAGAAGCTCAGTTTAAAGTCTTTTTACCTCTTGTTTCCTTTCCACGGCATCTTTTATAAAAGGCTGGAGCTCATCCAGGAGATCTCTGTACAAATATAAAAGCACAAAGGCACATTTAGTTGGCACTGAAGATTCAAAAGGTCCGGCCTGTGGTATCATTCATTGGCCCGATGCAGGCCCATTGCAAACCCACACAAACATTTATGAAGTAGCAATCCTTCCAATTTGAAAATTGCACAAGTGTAAGAAAACAATCCTCTTATCAATCGATTGTAAACTGTATTGACCCAAAACAAATGATTTATGGTAGACATGTTTCCCCAATAAAAGTGACTTTAGATATTTATGGGTCAAATTTTTCACACTCATGGCATTTCTGCACGATCACACACGTCAATTCAGAAGGACTGAAAGAGAATTTTAATAAACTAACTTATGGAGACCTGTCAGGGAATGGCAATGGAGTTTTAACGTTGTTGACGATATTCTTTGATTTTTCACCTTATCGTACCGCGTTTGTAAGCACTCAAACGCCAATAAATGGGAGAAGGAGCTTAAAATCTATCGATTCAATAAATAAAATGAAGAAAATGTTGTCCGAATTGTCACAAACAAATAAAAATGTTTCTGTTTGCAGGTACATTTGCGAAGTACGGCCCACAGGCTTGGTGCATCTGGGAAGCATTAATGAGGCTAAACAAATACCTGGTTTGAACAACATCTTGGACGTTTACTACTGTTGAGAGTAGGTCAAACCAACACCAAAAAACCCAAACAAATAAAGTACACATGGTCAGGACGGGAATAGCAAAAACCGTCGAAACCGAATCGAGAACTTTTTAAAACAGCCATAATATGTTGCGATGTGTCGTATTTGTGCCAACTACACATCGCAAAAATAAATCACACCAGTTGCAGACTATACCAGCGACGTGTCATGGCAGTGTGATTTCTAGTGTGATGTGTAGGGTTACCAATTTACACATGTACGGTATGTCAGAGACAGAAATATTTAAAATTGTATGAGTTTTTTGCTTAATCTGATTGAACATTTCGCACAGGTGATAAATGAGATTTTAAGAATTTTTATAGTGGACCCCGAATTGGTAGGTGAAATTGCTAATTTTGAGGTGGTGTCAATATGGTACCAAAAACAAAAGTCGTTGCTAATGGTTAAGCTGCTATCTGAGGTCCCTGACAGTTGATGAGTCTCGCAGAGTCCTGCTCGTTCTCGAGGTCAACTTACACGGTCTATTGCAACAACACAGACGGCACAATGTTTCAGAAAATCGTTAAAATAATGGGTTTAGTGTTAAGTGAATGTTTAAAAAAAATGAGATTGCATGCTCTTTTTTTTAAAAACTGTCTTCAATTGTTAATTTCCTGGGGCACATCGAACATGCTAAAACAGCCTATTGAAATATGTCACAGGGGTAATGAATGTATATTAAGCCCAATTTACACGATCATACATGTACATAGTTTGTTCAAGAACTTCATCCAACATTTGTAAGGCGATGTTCAGGCTAGGGGAAATGTTCTATACTGTAAATTCGAATTTCAACATCAGCGAACAAGCTTGAACATGTTTGACAATGTTCGAGCATGCACATTAATTTGAAGCAAAAAAATGTGTGACACTCAGTGTTCAACCTCTGAATAATGCTGTAACCGAACAGATGAACCGCACGTGATTTTACCGAACTTGGCACTTCCGAACCGGACCGGACCGAACCGAACATTATACTCAGTTCGGCTATTCGGGAGTGTTTCACTTAGAATTTCACATTAACTGTAAATGTGAAACAGAGCTGGCTTCCTGAATGCAGGGATGTGATTTGTTCCGGTTTTTCCCGGAATAATCTTTGTCACAAACCAATGAGACAAAAGAAAGTTCCGGGAAAAACCGAAACAATCACATCCCTGTGAATGTCAAGAACCCACTCGAAATGACTGCTTTCGCTTGCAAAAGCGCTTCATGTTTAACTGGCGAACGTGATATGCACTCTACAAAGCAATTCTTGTGCCAAATCAGATTTGACATATTATTAAAAGGCCCTCTTATTTAGGATTTTTATCAATGAAATCTATGCTTTAAAACCACTCTACTCAGTTAAAGTCATAAAAATCCTATTTGGAGCTTGCTTTGGGGGTTAAAACAAAGGTTTTTAGTTTTTATGCAAATGAAAATATGCATATTCATGACCAAGGTCACGAAGTCACAAGAGGCAAACACAGGAAAATCACATTCAACTGTGCACAAAAGATTCCACTTTTTTCTCAATTTTCCTGAAACATTTGTAATCCATGGCTGTTTGAGTTTGTTTTACATGTTGCCTGCTGTAAGCCATGACAAAACTGGGGGTAGAAACTGCAGCAATTTGCCACAAGTCCAACTTGAAGTCTTATGTTTTTTCTTAACTTTTCCCTTCTGTCTTCCTTATGTGATGCACTCAAAACAGCGCCCTCTGTCTGTGATTTATTGCAATGAAATCTTCAAAGTTGAAAAGGCCACCTTTTATTGATTTTACATCAAAACGAACAATAGTATGTCTTGCTGAACAAGTAATCCGTCATATGAAGCAAAGATTAGGCACAAAGTTGTTTAGCATGTCACAGGCCCTTTAAGCCTGGCGCCGTTGCCCACCGTACCGACATGAAATGCATGACTCCGTACCACAGATATCTATTAACAACAAGATAACAGACGACTGTGTTATTGAATGGCACATTACAGATTTGCGTATTTTGGGTCCCATGGTATTTTTGGTCACATGACAATCCACCAAAACAGCATGAACAATCTTGCACGATGGCATGTCAATCTTGAACAAAATTCTATTGACCTTGTACAAGCATCAACATTGTCATACATTTGTTGGCTGGTGTTTTACAACAAATGTACGATCGTGTTAATTGGGCTTTAACTTGATACAATCTCTTGAGGAGATTCCAGAAAAGCAAAAGTGCGCTTTTCGAAAATGAGATTTTCGCGATTTCTGAAACGCTCATTAGGTATTCATGATATGCGCGTGACCCCGTGACGCAATCCTGAGAAAGAGAAGTCAACACGATAGGGAACTCCATACGTTTACACGCAAAAAACTTGGAAAACCGTCTCTTTTAGATGGTGTTTTTTGAAGAATTTTGTTGGTCCAAAAAGCCAGAGATGTGCCCAGTAGCTGCGTGGTTGCATGTTTTACCAGACACTATGAAAAAAAAAAGAGCAGAAAGATTTTCTTTTCTATTACCAAGAGAGAGAAAAATGAGTCGCTCATTCTATAACTTGTACGGCCGATGTTCAAACACGTGGAAACTACGCCCGCAGGGGAACGTACACAGACCGCTGTGAATGCCGTTCGTTCCGTGACAAAACCACCCGTCGCAATGCACCAGTATTTACTTCAAAAGAGCTTCACTGTGAGCCACAATTTCATCGTTTTCTCACAAAACAGGTAATAGTAAATTGCTGTCATATTACATGAAGTGTTTTTCACGTTTGTATTTTGAATTACAAGGACAAAATAGGCATGATAAACATTCACTTCGTGTATTTTCCATTCAATACTGCACAGACCGTTTTGTATGTTTCTCAGGATGACGTCAAAACCCTGTTGATAAACAAGCCAAGTGACCTCGAGCGTTTCAGAATTTGGGTGAAGAGGGTCGGAACTGCTTTACGTTTTAAGCAAAAGCCTGTCGATTTTTTTGTGAAAAACTAGTTGTGATGGTGTTGTAGACACATACACCTCAATGATAAACAGAAAAACTAAAAAAATGTGGAAGGGGGGATTCTAGCTGTTTAACACTATGACTGCTGCTTTTTTGTTTACAATGTTACCCCCACAGTGCTGCATTTTATTGTTCAGAGAACTACAAATAAAGATGCTTTTTACCGCTTTGCGTTAATCATTATTCTGCAGTTGTTAAGAGAAGTAGAATTGAAATATCTATCAATATAAAAACCTTCAAAAAATGACATTGTTGTTTTGGTCAACTCAATTACTGTTCTGCATTACGACCACGGCCTGAACCACTAGATTCACTATGTTCACTACCAGAACTAGCACTGTCAATTGCCGAAACATGATTATTGTCCGAATTCTCAGATCAATCAGATTCACTTTCAACGTCACTGTATTACCTTCCGATTCTATAGTATCAGAATTATCATCTCCGTCAATTTCACTTGCTTCATAGTCGCTATCTGCGAATATTTCATCGATAACATCTTCTGAACTACATGTAACATGCTGCTTGCAACGCATTTTATACAGGAAAAGTATTTAAATTCTTGAACAACAAAAGGCAGAAAATCATTGTACTGTCATGGCATACATGTACGTGTATGTCTGACCGGACACTATACCGTCCTCCACCCGCGTGTCCGATCAAACAAACACCCCACACCCCCTCCCGCCGTGTATGTCTGACCGGACACTATACCGTCCTCCACCCGCGTGTCCGATCAAACAAACACCCCACCTCACCGCCTCTAGCTGCCGTGTATGTCTGACCGGACACTACCTTCCTCCGCCCGCGTGTCCGATCAAACAAACACCCCACCTCACCGCCTCCTGCCGTGTATGTCTGACCGGACACTACCTTCCTCCGCCCGCGTGTCCGATCAAACAAACACCCCACCTCACCGCCTCCTGCCGTGTATGTCTGACCGGACACTACCTTCCTCCGCCCGCGTGTCCGATCAAACAAACACCCCACCTCACCGCCTCCTGCCGTGTATGTCTGACCGGACACTACCTTCCTCCGCCCGCGTGTCCGATCAAACAAACACCCACCTCACCGCCTCCTGCCGTGTATGTCTGACCGGACACTACCTTCCTCCGCCCGCGTGTCCGATCAAACAAACACCCCACCTCCTCCTGCCGTGTATGTCTGACCAGACACTACCTTCCTCCGCCCGCGTGTCCGATCAAACAAACACCCCACCTCACCGCCTCCTGCCGTGTATGTCTGACCGGACACTACCTTCCTCCGCCCGCGTGTCCGATCAAACAAACACCCCACCTCACCGCCTCCTGCCGTGTATGTCTGACCGGACACTACCTTCCTCCGCCCGCGTGTCCGATCAAACAAACACCCCACCTCACCGCCTCCTGCCGTGTATGTCTGACCGGACACTACCTTCCTCCGCCCGCGTGTCCGATCAAACAAACACCCCACCTCACGCCGTGTATGTCTGACCAGACACTACCTTCCTCCGCCCGCGTGTCCGATCAAACAAACACCCCACCTCACGCCGTGTATGTCTGACCAGACACTACCTTCCTCCGCCCGCGTGTCCGATCAAACAAACACCCCACCTCACCGCCTCCTGCCGTGTATGTCTGACCAGACACTACCTTCCTCCGCCCGCGTGTCCGATCAAACAAACACCCCACCTCACCGCCTCCTGCCGTGTATGTCTGACCGGACACTACCTTCCTCCGCCCGCATGTCCGATCAAACAAACACCCCACCTCACGCCGTGTATGTCTGACCGGACACTACCTTCCTCCGCCCGCGTGTCCGATCAAACAAACACCCCACCTCACCGCCTCCTGCCGTGTATGTCTGACCGGACACTACCTTCCTCCGCCCGCGTGTCCGATCAAACAAACACCCCACCTCACCGCCTCCTGCCGTGTATGTCTGACCGGACACTACCTTCCTCCGCCCGCGTGTCCGATCAAACAAACACCCCACCTCACGCCGTGTATGTCTGACCAGACACTACCTTCCTCCGCCCGCGTGTCCGATCAAACAAACACCCCACCTCACGCCGTGTATGTCTGACCAGACACTACCTTCCTCCGCCCGCGTGTCTGATCAAACAAACACCCCACCTCACCGCCTCCTGCCGTGTATGTCTGACCAGACACTACCTTCCTCCGCCCGCGTGTCCGATCAAACAAACACCCCACCTCACCGCCTCCTGCCGTGTATGTCTGACCGGACACTACCTTCCTCCGCCCGCATGTCCGATCAAACAAACACCCCACCTCACGCCGTGTATGTCTGACCAGACACTACCTTCCTCCGCCCGCGTGTCCGATCAAACAAACACCCCACCTCACGCCGTGTATGTCTGACCAGACACTACCTTTCTCCGCCCGCGTGTCCGATCAAACAAACACCCCACCTCACCGCCTCCTGCCGTGTATGTCTGACCAGACACTACCTTCCTCCGCCCGCGTGTCCGATCAAACAAACACCCCACCTCACCGCCTCCTGCCGTGTATGTCTGACCGGACACTACCTTCCTCCGCCCGCGTGTCCGATCAAACAAACACCCCACCTCACCGCCTCCTGCCGTGTATGTCTGACCGGACACTACCTTCCTCCGCCCGCGTGTCCGATCAAACAAACACCCACCTCACCGCCTCCTGCCGTGTATGTCTGACCGGACACTACCTTCCTCCGCCCGCGTGTCCGATCAAACAAACACCCCACCTCACCGCCTCCTGCCGTGTATGTCTGACCGGACACTACCTTCCTCCGCCCGCGTGTCCGATCAAACAAACACCCCACCTCACGCCGTGTATGTCTGACCAGACACTACCTTCCTCCGCCCGCGTGTCCGATCAAACAAACACCCCACCTCACGCCGTGTATGTCTGACCAGACACTACCTTCCTCCGCCCGCGTGTCCGATCAAACAAACACCCCACCTCACCGCCTCCTGCCGTGTATGTCTGACCAGACACTACCTTCCTCCGCCCGCGTGTCCGATCAAACAAACACCCCACCTCACCGCCTCCTGCCGTGTATGTCTGACCGGACACTACCTTCCTCCGCCCGCGTGTCCGATCAAACAAACACCCCACCTCACCGCCTCCTGCCGTGTATGTCTGACCGGACACTACCTTCCTCCGCCTGCGTGTCCGATCAAACAAACACCCCACCTCACGCCGTGTATGTCTGACCAGACACTACCTTCCTCCGCCCGCGTGTCCGATCAAACAAACACCCCACCTCACGCCGTGTATGTCTGACCAGACACTACCTTCCTCCGCCCGCGTGTCCGATCAAACAAACACCCCACCTCACCGCCTCCTGCCGTGTATGTCTGACCAGACACTACCTTCCTCCGCCCGCGTGTCCGATCAAACAAACACCCCACCTCACCGCCTCCTGCCGTGTATGTCTGACCGGACACTACCTTCCTCCGCCCGCGTGTCCGATCAAACAAACACCCCACCTCACCGCCTCCTGCCGTGTATGTCTGACCGGACACTACCTTCCTCCGCCCGCGTGTCCGATCAAACAAACACCCCACCTCACCGCCTCCTGCCGTGTATGTCTGACCGGACACTACCTTCCTCCGCCCGCGTGTCCGATCAAACAAACACCCCACCTCACCGCCTCCTGCCGTGTATGTCTGACCAGACACTACCTTCCTCCGCCCGCGTGTCCGATCAAACAAACACCCCACCTCACCGTCTCCTGCCGTGTATGTCTGACCGGACACTACCTTCCTCCGCCCGCGTGTCCGATCAAACAAACACCCCACCTCACCGCCTCCTGCCGTGTATGTCTGACCGGACACTACCTTCCTCCGCCCGCGTGTCCGATCAAACAAACACCCCACCTCACCGCCTCCTGCCGTGTATGTCTGACCGGACACTACCTTCCTCCGCCCGCGTGTCCGATCAAACAAACACCCACCTCACGCCGTGTATGTCTGACCAGACACTACCTTCCTCCGCCCGCGTGTCCGATCAAACAAACACCCCACCTCACCGCCTCCTGCCGTGTATGTCTGACCAGACACTACCTTCCTCCGCCCGCGTGTCCGATCAAACAAACACCCCACCTCACCGCCTCCTGCCGTGTATGTCTGACCGGACACTACCTTCCTCCGCCCGCGTGTCCGATCAAACAAACACCTCACCGCCTCCTGCCGTGTATGTCTGACCGGACACTACCTTCCTCCGCCCGCGTGTCCGATCAAACAAACACCCCACCTCACCGCCTCCTGCCGTGTATGTCTGACCGGACACTACCTTCCTCCGCCCGCGTGTCCGATCAAACAAACACCCTACCTCACCGCCTCCTGCCGTGTATGTCTGACCGGACACTACCTTCCTCCGCCCGCGTGTCCGATCAAACAAACACCCCACCTCACCGCCTCCTGCCGTGTATGTCTGACCGGACACTACCTTCCTCCGCCCGCGTGTCCGATCAAACAAACACCCCACCTCACCGCCTCCTGCCGTGTATGTCTGACCGGACACTACCTTCCTCCGCCCGCGTGTCCGATCAAACAAACACCCCACCTCACCGCCTCCTGCCGTGTATGTCTGACCGGACACTACCTTCCTCCGCCCGCGTGTCCGATCAAACAAACACCCCACCTCACGCCGTGTATGTCTGACCAGACACTACCTTCCTCCGCCCGCGTGTCCGATCAAACAAACACCCCACCTCACGCCGTGTATGTCTGACCAGACACTACCTTCCTCCGCCCGCGTGTCCGATCAAACAAACACCCCACCTCACCGCCTCCTGCCGTGTATGTCTGACCAGACACTACCTTCCTCCGCCCGCGTGTCCGATCAAACAAACACCCCACCTCACCGCCTCCTGCCGTGTATGTCTGACCGGACACTACCTTCCTCCGCCCGCATGTCCGATCAAACAAACACCCCACCTCACGCCGTGTATGTCTGACCGGACACTACCTTCCTCCGCCCGCGTGTCCGATCAAACAAACACCCCACCTCACCGCCTCCTGCCGTGTATGTCTGACCGGACACTACCTTCCTCCGCCCGCGTGTCCGATCAAACAAACACCCCACCTCACCGCCTCCTGCCGTGTATGTCTGACCGGACACTACCTTCCTCCGCCCGCGTGTCCGATCAAACAAACACCCCACCTCACGCCGTGTATGTCTGACCAGACACTACCTTCCTCCGCCCGCGTGTCCGATCAAACAAACACCCCACCTCACGCCGTGTATGTCTGACCAGACACTACCTTCCTCCGCCCGCGTGTCTGATCAAACAAACACCCCACCTCACCGCCTCCTGCCGTGTATGTCTGACCAGACACTACCTTCCTCCGCCCGCGTGTCCGATCAAACAAACACCCCACCTCACCGCCTCCTGCCGTGTATGTCTGACCGGACACTACCTTCCTCCGCCCGCATGTCCGATCAAACAAACACCCCACCTCACGCCGTGTATGTCTGACCAGACACTACCTTCCTCCGCCCGCGTGTCCGATCAAACAAACACCCCACCTCACGCCGTGTATGTCTGACCAGACACTACCTTTCTCCGCCCGCGTGTCCGATCAAACAAACACCCCACCTCACCGCCTCCTGCCGTGTATGTCTGACCAGACACTACCTTCCTCCGCCCGCGTGTCCGATCAAACAAACACCCCACCTCACCGCCTCCTGCCGTGTATGTCTGACCGGACACTACCTTCCTCCGCCCGCGTGTCCGATCAAACAAACACCCCACCTCACCGCCTCCTGCCGTGTATGTCTGACCGGACACTACCTTCCTCCGCCCGCGTGTCCGATCAAACAAACACCCACCTCACCGCCTCCTGCCGTGTATGTCTGACCGGACACTACCTTCCTCCGCCCGCGTGTCCGATCAAACAAACACCCCACCTCACCGCCTCCTGCCGTGTATGTCTGACCGGACACTACCTTCCTCCGCCCGCGTGTCCGATCAAACAAACACCCCACCTCACGCCGTGTATGTCTGACCAGACACTACCTTCCTCCGCCCGCGTGTCCGATCAAACAAACACCCCACCTCACGCCGTGTATGTCTGACCAGACACTACCTTCCTCCGCCCGCGTGTCCGATCAAACAAACACCCCACCTCACCGCCTCCTGCCGTGTATGTCTGACCAGACACTACCTTCCTCCGCCCGCGTGTCCGATCAAACAAACACCCCACCTCACCGCCTCCTGCCGTGTATGTCTGACCGGACACTACCTTCCTCCGCCCGCGTGTCCGATCAAACAAACACCCCACCTCACCGCCTCCTGCCGTGTATGTCTGACCGGACACTACCTTCCTCCGCCTGCGTGTCCGATCAAACAAACACCCCACCTCACGCCGTGTATGTCTGACCAGACACTACCTTCCTCCGCCCGCGTGTCCGATCAAACAAACACCCCACCTCACGCCGTGTATGTCTGACCAGACACTACCTTCCTCCGCCCGCGTGTCCGATCAAACAAACACCCCACCTCACCGCCTCCTGCCGTGTATGTCTGACCAGACACTACCTTCCTCCGCCCGCGTGTCCGATCAAACAAACACCCCACCTCACCGCCTCCTGCCGTGTATGTCTGACCGGACACTACCTTCCTCCGCCCGCGTGTCCGATCAAACAAACACCCCACCTCACCGCCTCCTGCCGTGTATGTCTGACCGGACACTACCTTCCTCCGCCCGCGTGTCCGATCAAACAAACACCCCACCTCACCGCCTCCTGCCGTGTATGTCTGACCGGACACTACCTTCCTCCGCCCGCGTGTCCGATCAAACAAACACCCCACCTCACCGTCTCCTGCCGTGTATGTCTGACCGGACACTACCTTCCTCCGCCCGCGTGTCCGATCAAACAAACACCCCACCTCACCGCCTCCTGCCGTGTATGTCTGACCGGACACTACCTTCCTCCGCCCGCGTGTCCGATCAAACAAACACCCCACCTCACCGCCTCCTGCCGTGTATGTCTGACCGGACACTACCTTCCTCCGCCCGCGTGTCCGATCAAACAAACACCCACCTCACGCCGTGTATGTCTGACCAGACACTACCTTCCTCCGCCCGCGTGTCCGATCAAACAAACACCCCACCTCACCGCCTCCTGCCGTGTATGTCTGACCAGACACTACCTTCCTCCGCCCGCGTGTCCGATCAAACAAACACCCCACCTCACCGCCTCCTGCCGTGTATGTCTGACCGGACACTACCTTCCTCCGCCCGCGTGTCCGATCAAACAAACACCTCACCGCCTCCTGCCGTGTATGTCTGACCGGACACTACCTTCCTCCGCCCGCGTGTCCGATCAAACAAACACCCCACCTCACCGCCTCCTGCCGTGTATGTCTGACCGGACACTACCTTCCTCCGCCCGCGTGTCCGATCAAACAAACACCCTACCTCACCGCCTCCTGCCGTGTATGTCTGACCGGACACTACCTTCCTCCGCCCGCGTGTCCGATCAAACAAACACCCCACCTCACCGCCTCCTGCCGTGTATGTCTGACCGGACACTACCTTCCTCCGCCCGCGTGTCCGATCAAACAAACACCCCACCTCACCGCCTCCTGCCGTGTATGTCTGACCGGACACTACCTTCCTCCGCCCGCGTGTCCGATCAAACAAACACCCCACCTCACCGTCTCCTGCCGTGTATGTCTGACCGGACACTACCTTCCTCCGCCCGCGTGTCCGATCAAACAAACACCCCACCTCACCGCCTCCTGCCGTGTATGTCTGACCGGACACTACCCTCCGCCCGCGTGTCCGATCAAACAAACACCCCACCACCCCACCTCACCGCCTCCTGCCTTGTATGTCTGACCCGACACTACCTTCCTCCGCCCGCGTGTCCGATCAAACAAACACCCCACCTCACCGCCTCCTGCCGTGTATGTCTGACCCGACACTACCTTCCTCCGCCCGCGTGTCCGATCAAACAAACACCCCACCTCACCGCCTCCTGCCGTGTATGTCTGACCGGACACTACCTTCCTCCGCCCGCGTGTCCGATCAAACAAACACCCACCTCAACGCCTCCTGCCGTGTATGTCTGACCGGACACTACCTTCCTCCGCCCGCGTGTCCGATCAAACAAACACCCACCTCACGCCGTGTATGTCTGACCAGACACTACCTTCCTCCGCCCGCGTGTCCGATCAAACAAACACCCCACCTCACCGCCTCCTGCCGTGTATGTCTGACCGGACACTACCTTCCTCCGCCCGCGTGTCCGATCAAACAAACACCCCACCTCACCGCCTCCTGCCGTGTATGTCTGACCGGACACTACCTTCCTCCGCCCGCGTGTCCGATCAAACAAACACCCCACCTCACCGCCTCCTGCCGTGTATGTCTGACCGGACACTACCTTCCTCCGCCCGCGTGTCCGATCAAACAAACACCCCACCTCACCGCCTCCTGCCGTGTATGTCTGACCGGACACTACCTTCCTCCGCCCGCGTGTCCGATCAAACAAACACCCCACCTCACCGCCTCCTGCCGTGTATGTCTGACCGGACACTACCTTCCTCCGCCCGCGTGTCCGATCAAACAAACGCCCCACCTCACCGCCTCCTGCCGTGCATGTCTGACCGGACACTACCTTCCTCCGCCCGCGTGTCCGATCAAACAAACGCCCCACCTCACCGCCTCCTGCCGTGTATGTCTGACCGGACACTACCTTCCTCCGCCCGCGTGTCCGATCAAACAAACGCCCCACCTCACCGCCTCCTGCCGTGTATGTCTGACCGGACACTACCTTCCTCCGCCCGCGTGTCCGATCAAACAAACACCCCACCTCACCGCCTCCTGCCGTGTATGTCTGACCGGACACTACCTTCCTCCGCCCGCGTGTCCGATCAAACAAACACCCCACCTCACCGCCTCCTGCCGTGTATGTCTGACCGGACACTACCTTCCTCCGCCCGCGTGTCCGATCAAACAAACACCCCACCTCACCGCCTCCTGCCGTGTATGTCTGACCGGACACTACCTTCCTCCGCCCGCGTGTCCGATCAAACAAACACCCCACCTCACCGTCTCCTGCCGGGTATGTCTGACCGGACACTACCTTCCTCCGCCCGCGTGTCCGATCAAACAAACACCCCACCTCACCGCCTCCTGCCGTGTATGTCTGACCGGACACTACCCTCCGCCCGCGTGTCCGATCAAACAAACACCCCACCACCCCACCTCACCGCCTCCTGCCGTGTATGTCTGACCCGACACTACCTTCCTCCGCCCGCGTGTCCGATCAAACAAACACCCCACCTCACCGCCTCCTGCCGTGTATGTCTGACCCGACACTACCTTCCTCCGCCCGCGTGTCCGATCAAACAAACACCCCACCTCACCGCCTCCTGCCGTGTATGTCTGACCGGACACTACCTTCCTCCGCCCGCGTGTCCGATCAAACAAACACCCCACCTCACCGCCTCCTGCCGTGTATGTCTGACCGGACACTACCTTCCTCCGCCCGCGTGTCCGATTGTCCTAAATCTTGTGTGATTTATGATTCCAATAAGAAAACTCACCTTTGTTTACCTACTAATGCATATTCATGCGCACGCGCAATACCTCGCTGAAAAGATTTAGCACAATAGCTCACCCACGGTCCAATGCATGCCCCCATAGTATATAATGGTCAGAAAGCCACCGTCCTCTCATAGATTTTCCCAGTGAACGATGTAGCTCTAACAGGGTGGGATGGTAAACAAAGGTGAGTTTTCTTATTGGAATCATAAATCACACAAGATTTAGGACATTCCAATACAGAAAACATCACCTTTGTTTACCTACTAATGCAGAGTAGCACCGTAAAAAAATGCACAAAAGAGGGTGGGAAGGGGGCATGCAAAAAGACAGAACTAGTAGTATACAGTAAGCCTAGGCGACAAAAAATAGGCAGTACTGTTACAAAACCAAATTATCCATGTTATTATGGAAAAGGTATAACAGCTAAAAACCTCTCGTTAATATAGTAGGTCTAGCTAACAAACAAGTGAAATATAGTCACATACCAAAGACGTCCAAACCATTATTGAGATGGTGTTGGAGTTGAAGACATTTTCCTGCCTGCTGATCGAGCCGTAGTTTGGAGAACTTTCCTTCCCATACGGCCCTCCGCTTGTACCACATCCTTGAGGTAGCATGAAGTGAATGTGGAGGGGTTTTTCCAGCAGGCAGCCTTCATAATCTCTGGTATAGGCACTCCAAGCAGATAAGCCCAGGACGTAGTCGCACTGCGAGTCTCGTGGGCCTTGACTTGAGATCCAGGATGGTGGGACAGGCCAATGGCCGCCAACAACCATCGAGAGATCGTGGTCACAGAGGCTGGGCGATGTGGGCGTATTGTTGTGATGAACAACTGCTTGACGTCGCCTCTCAGCTGCTGAGTACGAGCGATGTAGAACTTGAGGGCTCGTACAGGGCACCACCATTTATCCTCTTCCACTGAAGAGAAAGATGTCAAACTTGGCACAAAAATGTCAGGCGGTGAAAAATCCATGGATTGGTTCTTTGTAAGGAACTTCACATGAGGTATTAGCCTGACACCTCCTGGCTCCCAGCGGATGTGGCCGGAGTCAATAGAAAGAGCATGGATTTCACTTCTGCGTCGAGCCGTAGCTGCAGCCAATAGAAAAACTGTTTTAACAGTCAATTGGTGCAGTGAAGCAGAACCTAAAGGTTCAAAAGGTGCTCTGGCTAGTTGGACGAGGACAGTGCCCATATCCCAAGATGGTATCAATTTCTTGACAGGAGGACGCAGAGTAAACATGCCTTTGATGAGGTGTGAAATTGCAGGGTTGGTTGACACTGATGAGCCATCCGGAAAACCTTTGTGAAGGACAGCAATGGCTGATCTGTATCCCCTTATAGTGGAAATTTTGAGGCCTGTGCTGAAAAGGTGCATCAAAAAATCCCCCAACTTCGTTACAGATGCAGAATAGGGATCTGTAGCTTCTGAGGAGCACCACTTGACGAAATGCTGTAATCGACTATCGTAAGTACGTCTAGTGGATTGCCGTCTGCTTTGGGATGCCACAAAGACCTGCTGATCTGAAGGATGACTTGACAGCATCCATGCAGATAGATGAAGAGCTTCCGGGTTTGGATGTAGGATCTTGGATTTGGGCTGAGCCAGAAGATCCAACCTTTTTGGAAGCACTATTGGAGGATGGATAATAAGCAGACTCAGAAGCCTTGGGAACCAAGTCTGCCTTGGCCAGTAAGGTGCAATCAGGATGATCCTGCAGACTTCCTTCTCGATTTTTGACAGAACTTGTGGGAGGATAGAACTTGTGGGAGGATAGATATTTAGAGATTTAGGACATTCCAATACAGAAAACATCACCTTTGTTTACCTACTAATGCAGAGTAGCACCGTAAAAAAATGCACAAAAGAGGGTGGGAAGGGGGCATGCAAAAAGACAGAACTAGTAGTATACAGTAAGCCTAGGCGACAAAAAATAGGCAGTACTGTTACAAAACCAAATTATCCATGTTATTATGGAAAAGGTATAACAGCTAAAAACCTCTCGTTAATATAGTAGGTCTAGCTAACAAACAAGTGAAATATAGTCACATACCAAAGACGTCCAAACCATTATTGAGATGGTGTTGGAGTTGAAGACATTTTCCTGCCTGCTGATCGAGCCGTAGTTTGGAGAACTTTCCTTCCCATACGGCCCTCCGCTTGTACCACATCCTTGAGGTAGCATGAAGTGAATGTGGAGGGGTTTTTCCAGCAGGCAGCCTTCATAATCTCTGGTATAGGCACTCCAAGCAGATAAGCCCAGGACGTAGTCGCACTGCGAGTCTCGTGGGCCTTGACTTGAGATCCAGGATGGTGGGACAGGCCAATGGCCGCCAACAACCATCGAGAGATCGTGGTCACAGAGGCTGGGCGATGTGGGCGTATTGTTGTGATGAACAACTGCTTGACGTCGCCTCTCAGCTGCTGAGTACGAGCGATGTAGAACTTGAGGGCTCGTACAGGGC
The DNA here is from genome assembly GCA_037783545.1 of Henricia sp. BOLD:AAB3569. Taxonomy (NCBI): domain Eukaryota; kingdom Metazoa; phylum Echinodermata; class Asteroidea; order Spinulosida; family Echinasteridae; genus Henricia; species Henricia sp. BOLD:AAB3569. The sequence continues at coordinate 23,672 of JBBELK010001094.1, read as the reverse complement.
ACCACCATTTATCCTCTTCCACTGAAGAGAAAGATGTCAAACTTGGCACAAAAATGTCAGGCGGTGAAAAATCCATGGATTGGTTCTTTGTAAGGAACTTCACATGAGGTATTAGCCTGACACCTCCTGGCTCCCAGCGGATGTGGCCGGAGTCAATAGAAAGAGCATGGATTTCACTTCTGCGTCGAGCCGTAGCTGCAGCCAATAGAAAAACTGTTTTAACAGTCAATTGGTGCAGTGAAGCAGAACCTAAAGGTTCAAAAGGTGCTCTGGCTAGTTGGACGAGGACAGTGCCCATATCCCAAGATGGTATCAATTTCTTGACAGGAGGACGCAGAGTAAACATGCCTTTGATGAGGTGTGAAATTGCAGGGTTGGTTGACACTGATGAGCCATCCGGAAAACCTTTGTGAAGGACAGCAATGGCTGATCTGTATCCCCTTATAGTGGAAATTTTGAGGCCTGTGCTGAAAAGGTGCATCAAAAAATCCCCCAACTTCGTTACAGATGCAGAATAGGGATCTGTAGCTTCTGAGGAGCACCACTTGACGAAATGCTGTAATCGACTATCGTAAGTACGTCTAGTGGATTGCCGTCTGCTTTGGGATGCCACAAAGACCTGCTGATCTGAAGGATGACTTGACAGCATCCATGCAGATAGATGAAGAGCTTCCGGGTTTGGATGTAGGATCTTGGATTTGGGCTGAGCCAGAAGATCCAACCTTTTTGGAAGCACTATTGGAGGATGGATAATAAGCAGACTCAGAAGCCTTGGGAACCAAGTCTGCCTTGGCCAGTAAGGTGCAATCAGGATGATCCTGCAGACTTCCTTCTCGATTTTTGACAGAACTTGTGGGAGGATAGATATTGGTGGGAAGGCGTAGGCCAGAAACCCCGACCAGCTCATGCTGAGTGCATCGGTTGCGAGAGCTTGAGCATGATAGTACCGGGTACAGAACGTCGGAAGCTGGTTGTTCCGGTGTGATGCAAACAGATCTACATTGGGGGTGCCGAGGATGCCGAAGACGTGGCGTACTACTCCCCGATGTAGAGTCCATTCTGTCGGTAAAACGTGGCCCCGAGACAGAGCATCGGCGATGACATTTTGTTTCCCCGCTAGGTGAGATGCCTGAATTGTCATATCCTTGGAGATGCACCATGTCAGAAGTTTCCAAGTGGCCAAACAGAGGGATGGCGAGTGGGTACCTCCCTGGCGATTTATGTAGGCTACTACTGTCGAATTGTCCGACCTCACCAATACATGTTTGTTCTGAACATGTGGCTCGAGGGTCTGAAGCGACTTCGCAACTGCCAACAGTTCGAGGTGGTTTATGTGCAGAAGCTGTTCCGGTGCGGACCATGTTCCCGCGACATAAATGTCGTTCAAGTGAGCTCCCCATCCCTGCTCCGAAGCATCCGTGGTCAGGGTTACTGAAGGAGAGGGTCGAGGGAAAATGGTTCCCAATAGGAGGTTTTCCTTGGGGAGCCACCAGCGAAGATGAGCACGAATAAAGCTGGTGACCGGAATTGCCTTCGTCATTGGGTCGAGCCGAGGACGATAGTGGAAGAGGGTATGCAGTTGGAGAGGGCGCATTCGCATCCGACACCAAGGAACCAGGTCGACAAGGCTTGCCATAAGACCAAGGAGTCGAAGCCATGCCTGAGCTGGAGCAGTCTCCACTGAAAAGAGGAGCTGGATGCATTCCTGCAGATTCCGACATCTCTCCTCGGTAGGAGTGGCCCTGCCTAGAGTAGTGTCGAGAACAGCCCCTAGAAAACGTTGGTCGTTGAGAAGGGGTCAGTGATGATTTTTCCCGGTTGATGATAAATCCCAAGTGCGTGGTCAGATGGACTGTCTGATACAGGGATTGAAGGACAACCTGGGGTGATGGACCCACAATCAGCCAATCGTCCAGGTAAAGGAAAATGTGTATGTGCTTCTGCCGTAGGAAAGCTGCGATAACCTTGGTTACTCTCGTAAAGACCCTTGGAGCTGTTGACAGACCGAAAGGAAGGCAACGAAACTGGAAAATTGTTCCCTTGTACATGAACTGTAGGAACTTCTGATGAGGAACAAAAATGGGGATGTGCAGATAGGCATCCTTGAGATCCAAGGAGGTCGCCCACCAACCGCGAGGAAGAAACTGAAGTACTGTTGACAATGTTTCCATCCTGAAGTGTTTTGGTTTGATGAAAACATTCAGAGGGCGAAGGTTGATGATGGGTCGCCACTTGTTGGGTTTCTTGGGTGCAAGGAAGAAGACCGACGTAAACCCCTGAGTCCCCAATTCGAGAGGAATTATGGCACCTTTTTCTACCAGGGAATTGATCTCGCCCTCTAATATTTTCCGATGAGCTCTGTTGCTGGGTACTGGAGTGGAATGACCTGCAGGGAGAGCGGGGGGAATGCTGGTAAATTCCAGGCGATAGCCGGACGACACCGTCTGTAAAACCCAACTGTCTGATGTGATCATTTGCCATTGATGAAGAAAACTCAAAAGACGCCCTCCCACTGGTCCCGGTATGTCTGGGATAGTAACCTTGTTGTAGTCACTTGCCCCTATGACCCCGTGTCCATCGGGGCTTGGAGGGACACGTCGCTCTGGTGGGCTGGATAAAATTTGACGAACGAGAAGCAGGACGCGAGGCTCTGAACTGGACCCTCCCATAAGACTGATTTGGTCGCCTAAACGTCTTGGGCTTTTCCTGGCGTGTCTGGCGTGATGAAGAAAAAGGGCGATGCGGTGGTCGCAAATCCAACTTTTCCTCCGCTTTCAGGCGCTTAGCTTCCTGCAACCGAACCTCATTGAATTTCCCGTCGAAGAAATCGTTGCCTGTGAGAGGAAGACCTTCCATTCTTTCCCTGGAGCCAATGGACGGCCAACGAAGATGGTCCAGAATTAGTGAACGACGTAAGAGGGTGGTCATAGCAGAACCCAATGAAAACTCCCGAAGACATAAGCCGAGGCACTCATCCATAAACTTGAACATCTCCGGTAGTACCGTAGCGTCAAACTGAGATGGGTCTTCTTGTGCTCGGGCGAGGGCATCCGAAAACAGAATGGAATAAGATGAAATCTTGGCGCCGAACCGCAAATGGGAATCGAGGAGACCTAAACGGTGATCTAAGCGTCTTGTTGCATCATCAAAAACTTTCTTCTTGAACTGAGAGTTTTCCCGTCTGAGTGTATCTTTGACCTCCGAAGACATGGTAGGAGTGGAAAAGAACTTCCCTTCGTCTGTAGCATTACTGAGAAACATGTCCTTTTCATATGGTTTAACTGAAGGAATAGACTGCTTTACCTGAACTGTTGCAAAGGCATCTTCCATGATGTTCGCACAAAAACTATCCACGGGAAATTCCTGTCTGGGAGAAATTGAAGATTCCGTGCCCCTGCGAAAAGATGGACGAGAAATTTCCACAGGTGGTAGTCGAGGAAAATCCAAAGCGTAGCTAACCGCTGGCATCACAATTCTACTTCGTTGCAGAACAGAAATATCTTCCTCATGTGCTGGATTAGATGTCAACGAAAAGAGTGAAGAAGAAGATCTGGAACGATCAAAAACTTCCACAGGCGATGGTGAACGACTTCGGGAGTGTCGGAAATAGGAGTGTCTTCGCATGGGAGAGTGCACACGTTGACGTACGGGTGAACGTGATCGATGCCCGGAACGGCGCCGCGATCGAGATCGTGAACGAGATCTGTGCCGGGAACGATGTGGAGATCGTGGTGGTGGTGGTGCCCCAAGCCCCTGTGACCGAACGGGGTTATGGATCGGGCCATTATTAGGCGAACCAGGAACACCCCGTGAAGGATATCCTCCTTCCATCGCACGCATGTGGTCGTCCAGACTGGCAAATGGGTGCGGTCTTCCTCCCTGTACCGTGCCGGTGTTGCACGGTATACGGGTACGGGTCGGCTCCGTAGAGGTTCCGCTGGCTAAAAGAACATGTGCATTGTTTGCCGATGTCGCCTGTCGAACCTCGGAGTGCTTGGAGCGTTGCACCGATGGTTGAACCGCGGGTGTAGACGTTGTAGATCTAGTACGTTTGGAGCGGGAAGACTCCGCCATATTGTAGTACTTTTATTTAAACACAGCGAAGATGACCGCACTGCACGGCGCTGAAAAATCTATGAGAGGACGGTGGCTTTCTGACCATTATATACTATGGGGGCATGCATTGGACCGTGGGTGAGCTATTGTGCTAAATCTTTTCAGCGAGGTATTGCGCGTGCGCATGAATATGCATTAGTAGGTAAACAAAGGTGATGTTTTCTGTATTGGAACAAACAAACACCCACCTCACGCCGTGTATGTCTGACCAGACACTACCTTCCTCCGCCCGCGTGTCCGATCAAACAAACACCCCACCACCCCACCTCACCGCCTCCTGCCGTGTATGTCTGACCCGACACTACCTTCCTCCGCCCGCGTGTCCGATCAAACAAACACCCCACCTCACCGCCTCCTGCCGTGTATGTCTGACTGGACACTACCCTCCGCCCGCGTGTCCGATCAAACAAACACCCCACCACCCCACCTCACCGCCTCCTGCCGTGTATGTCTGACCCGACACTACCTTCCTCCGCCCGCGTGTCCGATCAAACAAACACCCCACCTCACCGCCTCCTGCCGTGTATGTCTGACCGGACACTACCTTCCTCCGCCCGCGTGTCCGATCAAACAAACACCCCACCTCACCGCCTCCTGCCGTGTATGTCTGACCGGACACTACCTTCCTCCGCCCGCGTGTCCGATCAAACAAACACCCTACCTCACCGCCTCCTGCCGTGTATGTCTGACCGGACACTACCTTCCTCCGCCCGCGTGTCCGATCAAACAAACACCCCACCTCACCGCCTCCTGCCGTGTATGTCTGACCGGACACTACCTTCCTCCGCCCGCGTGTCCGATCAAACAAACACCCCACCTCACCGCCTCCTGCCGTGTATGTCTGACCGGACACTACCTTCCTCCGCCCGCGTGTCCGATCAAACAAACACCCCACCTCACCGTCTCCTGCCGGGTATGTCTGACCGGACACTACCTTCCTCCGCCCGCGTGTCCGATCAAACAAACACCCCACCTCACCGCCTCCTGCCGTGTATGTCTGACCGGACACTACCTTCCTCCGCCCGCGTGTCCGATCAAACAAACACCCACCTCACGCCGTGTATGTCTGACCAGACACTACCTTCCTCCGCCCGCGTGTCCGATCAAACAAACACCCCACCTCACCGCCTCCTGCCGTGTATGTCTGACCGGACACTACCTTCCTCCGCCCGCGTGTCCGATCAAACAAACACCCCACCTCACGCCGTGTATGTCTGACCAGACACTACCTTCCTCCGCCCGCGTGTCCGATCAAACAAACACCCCACCTCACCGCCTCCTGCCGTGTATGTCTGACCAGACACTACCTTCCTCCGCCCGCGTGTCCGATCAAACAAACACCCCACCTCACCGCCTCCTGCCGTGTATGTCTGACCGGACACTACCTTCCTCCGCCCGCGTGTCCGATCAAACAAACACCCCACCTCACCGCCTCCTGCCGTGTATGTCTGACCGGACACTACCTTCCTCCGCCCGCGTGTCCGATCAAACAAACACCCCACCTCACCGCCTCCTGCCGTGTATGTCTGACCGGACACTACCTTCCTCCGCCCGCGTGTCCGATCAAACAAACACCCCACCTCACCGCCTCCTGCCGTGTATGTCTGACCGGACACTACCTTCCTCCGCCCGCGTGTCCGATCAAACAAACACCCCACCTCACCGCCTCCTGCCGTGTATGTCTGACCGGACACTACCTTCCTCCGCCCGCGTGTCCGATCAAACAAACACCCCACCTCACCGCCTCCTGCCGTGTATGTCTGACCGGACACTACCTTCCTCCGCCCGCGTGTCCGATCAAACAAACACCCCACCTCACCGCCTCCTGCCGTGTATGTCTGACCGGACACTACCTTCCTCCGCCCGCGTGTCCGATCAAACAAACACCCCACCTCACCGCCTCCTGCCGTGTATGTCTGACCGGACACTACCTTCCTCCGCCCGCGTGTCCGATCAAACAAACACCCCACCTCACCGTCTCCTGCCGTGTATGTCTGACCGGACACTACCTTCCTCCGCCCGCGTGTCCGATCAAACAAACACCCCACCTCACCGCCTCCTGCCGTGTATGTCTGACCGGACACTACCCTCCGCCCGCGTGTCCGATCAAACAAACACCCCACCACCCCACCTCACCGCCTCCTGCCGTGTATGTCTGACCCGACACTACCTTCCTCCGCCCGCGTGTCCGATCAAACAAACACCCCACCTCACCGCCTCCTGCCGTGTATGTCTGACCCGACACTACCTTCCTCCGCCCGCGTGTCCGATCAAACAAACACCCCACCTCACCGCCTCCTGCCGTGTATGTCTGACCGGACACTACCTTCCTCCGCCCGCGTGTCCGATCAAACAAACACCCACCTCAACGCCTCCTGCCGTGTATGTCTGACCGGACACTACCTTCCTCCGCCCGCGTGTCCGATCAAACAAACACCCACCTCACGCCGTGTATGTCTGACCAGACACTACCTTCCTCCGCCCGCGTGTCCGATCAAACAAACACCCCACCTCACCGCCTCCTGCCGTGTATGTCTGACCGGACACTACCTTCCTCCGCCCGCGTGTCCGATCAAACAAACACCCCACCTCACCGCCTCCTGCCGTGTATGTCTGACCGGACACTACCTTCCTCCGCCCGCGTGTCCGATCAAACAAACACCCCACCTCACCGCCTCCTGCCGTGTATGTCTGACCGGACACTACCTTCCTCCGCCCGCGTGTCCGATCAAACAAACACCCCACCTCACCGCCTCCTGCCGTGTATGTCTGACCGGACACTACCTTCCTCCGCCCGCGTGTCCGATCAAACAAACGCCCCACCTCACCGCCTCCTGCCGTGCATGTCTGACCGGACACTACCTTCCTCCGCCCGCGTGTCCGATCAAACAAACGCCCCACCTCACCGCCTCCTGCCGTGTATGTCTGACCGGACACTACCTTCCTCCGCCCGCGTGTCCGATCAAACAAACGCCCCACCTCACCGCCTCCTGCCGTGTATGTCTGACCGGACACTACCTTCCTCCGCCCGCGTGTCCGATCAAACAAACACCCCACCTCACCGCCTCCTGCCGTGTATGTCTGACCGGACACTACCTTCCTCCGCCCGCGTGTCCGATCAAACAAACACCCCACCTCACCGCCTCCTGCCGTGTATGTCTGACCGGACACTACCTTCCTCCGCCCGCGTGTCCGATCAAACAAACACCCCACCTCACCGCCTCATGCCGTGTATGTCTGACCGGACACTACCTTCCTCCGCCCGCGTGTCCGATCAAACAAACACCCCACCTCACCGTCTCCTGCCGGGTATGTCTGACCGGACACTACCTTCCTCCGCCCGCGTGTCCGATCAAACAAACACCCCACCTCACCGCCTCCTGCCGTGTATGTCTGACCGGACACTACCCTCCGCCCGCGTGTCCGATCAAACAAACACCCCACCACCCCACCTCACCGCCTCCTGCCGTGTATGTCTGACCCGACACTACCTTCCTCCGCCCGCGTGTCCGATCAAACAAACACCCCACCTCACCGCCTCCTGCCGTGTATGTCTGACCGGACACTACCTTCCTCCGCCCGCGTGTCCGATCAAACAAACACCCACCTCACGCCGTGTATGTCTGACCAGACACTACCTTCCTCCGCCCGCGTGTCCGATCAAACAAACACCCCACCACCCCACCTCACCGCCTCCTGCCGTGTATGTCTGACCCGACACTACCTTCCTCCGCCCGCGTGTCCGATCAAACAAACACCCCACCTCACCGCCTCCTGCCGTGTATGTCTGACTGGACACTACCCTCCGCCCGCGTGTCCGATCAAACAAACACCCCACCACCCCACCACCCCACCTCACCGCCTCCTGCCGTGTATGTCTGACCCGACACTACCTTCCTCCGCCCGCGTGTCCGATCAAACAAACACCCCACCTCACCGCCTCCTGCCGTGTATGTCTGACCGGACACTACCTTCCTCCGCCCGCGTGTCCGATCAAACAAACACCCCACCTCACCGCCTCCTGCCGTGTATGTCTGACCGGACACTACCTTCCTCCGCCCGCGTGTCCGATCAAACAAACACCCTACCTCACCGCCTCCTGCCGTGTATGTCTGACCGGACACTACCTTCCTCCGCCCGCGTGTCCGATCAAACAAACACCCCACCTCACCGCCTCCTGCCGTGTATGTCTGACCGGACACTACCTTCCTCCGCCCGCGTGTCCGATCAAACAAACACCCCACCTCACCGCCTCCTGCCGTGTATGTCTGACCGGACACTACCTTCCTCCGCCCGCGTGTCCGATCAAACAAACACCCCACCTCACCGTCTCCTGCCGGGTATGTCTGACCGGACACTACCTTCCTCCGCCCGCGTGTCCGATCAAACAAACACCCCACCTCACCGCCTCCTGCCGTGTATGTCTGACCGGACACTACCTTCCTCCGCCCGCGTGTCCGATCAAACAAACACCCACCTCACGCCGTGTATGTCTGACCAGACACTACCTTCCTCCGCCCGCGTGTCCGATCAAACAAACACCCCACCTCACCGCCTCCTGCCGTGTATGTCTGACCGGACACTACCTTCCTCCGCCCGCGTGTCCGATCAAACAAACACCCCACCTCACGCCGTGTATGTCTGACCAGACACTACCTTCCTCCGCCCGCGTGTCCGATCAAACAAACACCCCACCTCACCGCCTCCTGCCGTGTATGTCTGACCAGACACTACCTTCCTCCGCCCGCGTGTCCGATCAAACAAACACCCCACCTCACCGCCTCCTGCCGTGTATGTCTGACCGGACACTACCTTCCTCCGCCCGCGTGTCCGATCAAACAAACACCCCACCTCACCGCCTCCTGCCGTGTATGTCTGACCGGACACTACCTTCCTCCGCCCGCGTGTCCGATCAAACAAACACCCCACCTCACCGCCTCCTGCCGTGTATGTCTGACCGGACACTACCTTCCTCCGCCCGCGTGTCCGATCAAACAAACACCCCACCTCACCGCCTCCTGCCGTGTATGTCTGACCGGACACTACCTTCCTCCACCCGCGTGTCCGATCAAACAAACACCCCACCTCACCGCCTCCTGCCGTGTATGTCTGACCGGACACTACCTTCCTCCGCCCGCGTGTCCGATCAAACAAACACCCCACCCCACCTCACCGCCTCCTGCCGTGTATGTCTGACCGGACACTACCTTCCTCCGCCCGCGTGTCCGATCAAACAAACACCCCACCCCACCTCACCGCCTCCTGCCGTGTATGTCTGACCGGACACTACCTTCCTCCGCCCGCGTGTCCGATCAAACAAACACCCCACCTCACCGCCTCCTGCCGTGTATGTCTGACCGGACACTACCTTCCTCCGCCCGCGTGTCCGATCAAACAAACACCCCACCTCACCGCCTCCTGCCGTGTATGTCTGACCGGACACTACCTTCCTCCGCCCGCGTGTCCGATCAAACAAACACCCCACCTCACCGCCTCCTGCCGTGTATGTCTGACCGGACACTACCTTCCTCCACCCGCGTGTCCGATCAAACAAACACCCCACCTCACCGCCTCCTGCCGTGTATGTCTGACCGGACACTACCTTCCTCCGCCCGCGTGTCCGATCAAACAAACACCCCCGCCTCCTGCCGTGTATGTCTGCTCGGACACTACCTTCCTCCGCCCGCGTGTCCGATCAAACAAACACCCCACCTCCTCCTGCCGTGTATGTCTGACCAGACACTACCTTCCTCCGCCCGCGTGTCCGATCAAACAAACACCCCACCTCACCGCCTCCTGCCGTGTATGTCTGACCGGACACTACCTTCCTCCGCCCGCGTGTCCGATCAAACAAACACCCCACCTCACCGCCTCCTGCCGTGTATGTCTGACCGGACACTACCTTCCTCCGCCCGCGTGTCCGATTAAACAAACACCCCACCTCACCGCCTCCTGCCGTGTATGTCTGACCGGACACTACCTTCCTCCGCCCGCGTGTCCGATCAAACAAACACCCCAGCTCACGCCGTGTATGTCTGACCAGACACTACCTTCCTCCGCCCGCGTGTCCGATCAAACAAACACCCCACCTCACCGCCTCCTGCCGTGTATGTCTGACCAGACACTACCTTCCTCCGCCCGCGTGTCCGATCAAACAAACACCCACCTCACCGCCTCCTGCCGTGTATGTCTGACCGGACACTACCTTCCTCCGCCCGCGTGTCCGATCAAACAAACACCCACCTCACCGCCTCCTGCCGTGTATGTCTGACCGGACACTACCTTCCTCCGCCCGCGTGTCCGATCAAACAAACACCCCACCTCACCGCCTCCTGCCGTGTATGTCTGACCGGACACTATACCTTCCTCCGCCCGCGTGTCCGATCAAACAAACACCCCCACCTCACCGCCTCCTGCCGTGTATGTCTGACCGGACACTACCTTCCTCCGCCCGCGTGTCCGATCAAACAAACACCCCACCTCACCGCCTCCTGCCGTGTATTTCTGACTGGACACTACCCTCCGCCCGCGTGTCCGATCAAACAAACACCCCACCACCCCACCACCCCACCTCACCGCCTCCTGCCGTGTATGTCTGACCCGACACTACCTTCCTCCGCCCGCGTGTCCGATCAAACAAACACCCCACCTCACCGCCTCCTGCCGTGTATGTCTGACCGGACACTACCTTCCTCCGCCCGCGTGTCCGATCAAACAAACACCCCACCTCACCGCCTCCTGCCGTGTATGTCTGACCGGACACTACCTTCCTCCGCCCGCGTGTCCGATTAAACAAACACCCCACCTCACCGCCTCCTGCCGTGTATGTCTGACCGGACACTACCTTCCTCCGCCCGCGTGTCCGATCAAACAAACACCCCAGCTCACGCCGTGTATGTCTGACCAGACACTACCTTCCTCCGCCCGCGTGTCCGATCAAACAAACACCCCACCTCACCGCCTCCTGCCGTGTATGTCTGACCAGACACTACCTTCCTCCGCCCGCGTGTCCGATCAAACAAACACCCACCTCACCGCCTCCTGCCGTGTATGTCTGACCGGACACTACCTTCCTCCGCCCGCGTGTCCGATCAAACAAACACCCACCTCACCGCCTCCTGCCGTGTATGTCTGACCGGACACTACCTTCCTCCGCCCGCGTGTCCGATCAAACAAACACCCCACCTCACCGCCTCCTGCCGTGTATGTCTGACCGGACACTATACCTTCCTCCGCCCGCGTGTCCGATCAAACAAACACCCCCACCTCACCGCCTCCTGCCGTGTATGTCTGACCGGACACTACCTTCCTCCGCCCGCGTGTCCGATCAAACAAACACCCCACCTCACCGCCTCCTGCCGTGTATGTCTGACTGGACACTACCCTCCGCCCGCGTGTCCGATCAAACAAACACCCCACCACCCCACCACCCCACCTCACCGCCTCCTGCCGTGTATGTCTGACCCGACACTACCTTCCTCCGCCCGCGTGTCCGATCAAACAAACACCCCACCTCACCGCCTCCTGCCGTGTATGTCTGACCGGACACTACCTTCCTCCGCCCGCGTGTCCGATCAAACAAACACCCCACCTCACCGCCTCCTGCCGTGTATGTCTGACCGGACACTACCTTCCTCCGCCCGCGTGTCCGATCAAACAAACACCCTACCTCACCGCCTCCTGCCGTGTATGTCTGACCGGACACTACCTTCCTCCGCCCGCGTGTCCGATCAAACAAACACCCCACCTCACCGCCTCCTGCCGTGTATGTCTGACCGGACACTACCTTCCTCCGCCCGCGTGTCCGATCAAACAAACACCCCACCTCACCGCCTCCTGCCGTGTATGTCTGACCGGACACTACCTTCCTCCGCCCGCGTGTCCGATCAAACAAACACCCCACCTCACCGTCTCCTGCCGGGTATGTCTGACCGGACACTACCTTCCTCCGCCCGCGTGTCCGATCAAACAAACACCCCACCTCACCGCCTCCTGCCGTGTATGTCTGACCGGACACTACCTTCCTCCGCCCGCGTGTCCGATCAAACAAACACCCACCTCACGCCGTGTATGTCTGACCAGACACTACCTTCCTCCGCCCGCGTGTCCGATCAAACAAACACCCCACCTCACCGCCTCCTGCCGTGTATGTCTGACCGGACACTACCTTCCTCCGCCCGCGTGTCCGATCAAACAAACACCCCACCTCACGCCGTGTATGTCTGACCAGACACTACCTTCCTCCGCCCGCGTGTCCGATCAAACAAACACCCCACCTCACCGCCTCCTGCCGTGTATGTCTGACCAGACACTACCTTCCTCCGCCCGCGTGTCCGATCAAACAAACACCCCACCTCACCGCCTCCTGCCGTGTATGTCTGACCGGACACTACCTTCCTCCGCCCGCGTGTCCGATCAAACAAACACCCCACCTCACCGCCTCCTGCCGTGTATGTCTGACCGGACACTACCTTCCTCCGCCCGCGTGTCCGATCAAACAAACACCCCACCTCACCGCCTCCTGCCGTGTATGTCTGACCGGACACTACCTTCCTCCGCCCGCGTGTCCGATCAAACAAACACCCACCTCACGCCGTGTATGTCTGACCAGACACTACCTTCCTCCGCCCGCGTGTCCGATCAAACAAACACCCCACCTCACCGCCTCCTGCCGTGTATGTCTGACCGGACACTACCTTCCTCCGCCCGCGTGTCCGATCAAACAAACACCCCACCTCACGCCGTGTATGTCTGACCAGACACTACCTTCCTCCGCCCGCGTGTCCGATCAAACAAACACCCCACCTCACCGCCTCCTGCCGTGTATGTCTGACCAGACACTACCTTCCTCCGCCCGCGTGTCCGATCAAACAAACACCCCACCTCACCGCCTCCTGCCGTGTATGTCTGACCGGACACTACCTTCCTCCGCCCGCGTGTCCGATCAAACAAACACCCCACCTCACCGCCTCCTGCCGTGTATGTCTGACCGGACACTACCTTCCTCCGCCCGCGTGTCCGATCAAACAAACACCCCACCTCACCGCCTCCTGCCGTGTATGTCTGACCGGACACTACCTTCCTCCGCCCGCGTGTCCGATCAAACAAACACCCCACCTCACCGCCTCCTGCCGTGTATGTCTGACCGGACACTACCTTCCTCCACCCGCGTGTCCGATCAAACAAACACCCCACCTCACCGCCTCCTGCCGTGTATGTCTGACCGGACACTACCTTCCTCCGCCCGCGTGTCCGATCAAACAAACACCCCACCCCACCTCACCGCCTCCTGCCGTGTATGTCTGACCGGACACTACCTTCCTCCGCCCGCGTGTCCGATCAAACAAACACCCCACCTCACCGCCTCCTGCCGTGTATGTCTGACCGGACACTACCTTCCTCCGCCCGCGTGTCCGATCAAACAAACACCCCACCTCACCGCCTCCTGCCGTGTATGTCTGACCGGACACTACCTTCCTCCGCCCGCGTGTCCGATCAAACAAACACCCCACCTCACCGCCTCCTGCCGTGTATGTCTGACCGGACACTACCTTCCTCCACCCGCGTGTCCGATCAAACAAACACCCCACCTCACCGCCTCCTGCCGTGTATGTCTGACCGGACACTACCTTCCTCCGCCCGCGTGTCCGATCAAACAAACACCCCGCCTCCTGCCGTGTATGTCTGCTCGGACACTACCTTCCTCCGCCCGCGTGTCCGATCAAACAAACACCCCACCTCCTCCTGCCGTGTATGTCTGACCAGACACTACCTTCCTCCGCCCGCGTGTCCGATCAAACAAACACCCCACCTCACCGCCTCCTGCCGTGTATGTCTGACCGGACACTACCTTCCTCCGCCCGCGTGTCCGATCAAACAAACACCCCACCTCACCGCCTCCTGCCGTGTATGTCTGACCGGACACTACCTTCCTCCGCCCGCGTGTCCGATTAAACAAACACCCCACCTCACCGCCTCCTGCCGTGTATGTCTGACCGGACACTACCTTCCTCCGCCCGCGTGTCCGATCAAACAAACACCCCAGCTCACGCCGTGTATGTCTGACCAGACACTACCTTCCTCCGCCCGCGTGTCCGATCAAACAAACACCCCACCTCACCGCCTCCTGCCGTGTATGTCTGACCAGACACTACCTTCCTCCGCCCGCGTGTCCGATCAAACAAACACCCACCTCACCGCCTCCTGCCGTGTATGTCTGACCGGACACTACCTTCCTCCGCCCGCGTGTCCGATCAAACAAACACCCACCTCACCGCCTCCTGCCGTGTATGTCTGACCGGACACTACCTTCCTCCGCCCGCGTGTCCGATCAAACAAACACCCCACCTCACCGCCTCCTGCCGTGTATGTCTGACCGGACACTATACCTTCCTCCGCCCGCGTGTCCGATCAAACAAACACCCCCACCTCACCGCCTCCTGCCGTGTATGTCTGACCGGACACTACCTTCCTCCGCCCGCGTGTCCGATCAAACAAACACCCCACCTCACCGCCTCCTGCCGTGTATGTCTGACTGGACACTACCCTCCGCCCGCGTGTCCGATCAAACAAACACCCCACCACCCCACCACCCCACCTCACCGCCTCCTGCCGTGTATGTCTGACCCGACACTACCTTCCTCCGCCCGCGTGTCCGATCAAACAAACACCCCACCTCACCGCCTCCTGCCGTGTATGTCTGACCGGACACTACCTTCCTCCGCCCGCGTGTCCGATCAAACAAACACCCCACCTCACCGCCTCCTGCCGTGTATGTCTGACCGGACACTACCTTCCTCCGCCCGCGTGTCCGATTAAACAAACACCCCACCTCACCGCCTCCTGCCGTGTATGTCTGACCGGACACTACCTTCCTCCGCCCGCGTGTCCGATCAAACAAACACCCCAGCTCACGCCGTGTATGTCTGACCAGACACTACCTTCCTCCGCCCGCGTGTCCGATCAAACAAACACCCCACCTCACCGCCTCCTGCCGTGTATGTCTGACCAGACACTACCTTCCTCCGCCCGCGTGTCCGATCAAACAAACACCCACCTCACCGCCTCCTGCCGTGTATGTCTGACCGGACACTACCTTCCTCCGCCCGCGTGTCCGATCAAACAAACACCCACCTCACCGCCTCCTGCCGTGTATGTCTGACCGGACACTACCTTCCTCCGCCCGCGTGTCCGATCAAACAAACACCCCACCTCACCGCCTCCTGCCGTGTATGTCTGACCGGACACTATACCTTCCTCCGCCCGCGTGTCCGATCAAACAAACACCCCCACCTCACCGCCTCCTGCCGTGTATGTCTGACCGGACACTACCTTCCTCCGCCCGCGTGTCCGATCAAACAAACACCCCACCTCACCGCCTCCTGCCGTGTATGTCTGACTGGACACTACCCTCCGCCCGCGTGTCCGATCAAACAAACACCCCACCACCCCACCACCCCACCTCACCGCCTCCTGCCGTGTATGTCTGACCCGACACTACCTTCCTCCGCCCGCGTGTCCGATCAAACAAACACCCCACCTCACCGCCTCCTGCCGTGTATGTCTGACCGGACACTACCTTCCTCCGCCCGCGTGTCCGATCAAACAAACACCCCACCTCACCGCCTCCTGCCGTGTATGTCTGACCGGACACTACCTTCCTCCGCCCGCGTGTCCGATCAAACAAACACCCTACCTCACCGCCTCCTGCCGTGTATGTCTGACCGGACACTACCTTCCTCCGCCCGCGTGTCCGATCAAACAAACACCCCACCTCACCGCCTCCTGCCGTGTATGTCTGACCGGACACTACCTTCCTCCGCCCGCGTGTCCGATCAAACAAACACCCCACCTCACCGCCTCCTGCCGTGTATGTCTGACCGGACACTACCTTCCTCCGCCCGCGTGTCCGATCAAACAAACACCCCACCTCACCGTCTCCTGCCGGGTATGTCTGACCGGACACTACCTTCCTCCGCCCGCGTGTCCGATCAAACAAACACCCCACCTCACCGCCTCCTGCCGTGTATGTCTGACCGGACACTACCTTCCTCCGCCCGCGTGTCCGATCAAACAAACACCCACCTCACGCCGTGTATGTCTGACCAGACACTACCTTCCTCCGCCCGCGTGTCCGATCAAACAAACACCCCACCTCACCGCCTCCTGCCGTGTATGTCTGACCGGACACTACCTTCCTCCGCCCGCGTGTCCGATCAAACAAACACCCCACCTCACGCCGTGTATGTCTGACCAGACACTACCTTCCTCCGCCCGCGTGTCCGATCAAACAAACACCCCACCTCACCGCCTCCTGCCGTGTATGTCTGACCAGACACTACCTTCCTCCGCCCGCGTGTCCGATCAAACAAACACCCCACCTCACCGCCTCCTGCCGTGTATGTCTGACCGGACACTACCTTCCTCCGCCCGCGTGTCCGATCAAACAAACACCCCACCTCACCGCCTCCTGCCGTGTATGTCTGACCGGACACTACCTTCCTCCGCCCGCGTGTCCGATCAAACAAACACCCCACCTCACCGCCTCCTGCCGTGTATGTCTGACCGGACACTACCTTCCTCCGCCCGCGTGTCCGATCAAACAAACACCCCACCTCACCGCCTCCTGCCGTGTATGTCTGACCGGACACTACCTTCCTCCACCCGCGTGTCCGATCAAACAAACACCCCACCTCACCGCCTCCTGCCGTGTATGTCTGACCGGACACTACCTTCCTCCGCCCGCGTGTCCGATCAAACAAACACCCCACCCCACCTCACCGCCTCCTGCCGTGTATGTCTGACCGGACACTACCTTCCTCCGCCCGCGTGTCCGATCAAACAAACACCCCACCCCACCTCACCGCCTCCTGCCGTGTATGTCTGACCGGACACTACCTTCCTCCGCCCGCGTGTCCGATCAAACAAACACCCCACCTCACCGCCTCCTGCCGTGTATGTCTGACCGGACACTACCTTCCTCCGCCCGCGTGTCCGATCAAACAAACACCCCACCTCACCGCCTCCTGCCGTGTATGTCTGACCGGACACTACCTTCCTCCGCCCGCGTGTCCGATCAAACAAACACCCCACCTCACCGCCTCCTGCCGTGTATGTCTGACCGGACACTACCTTCCTCCACCCGCGTGTCCGATCAAACAAACACCCCACCTCACCGCCTCCTGCCGTGTATGTCTGACCGGACACTACCTTCCTCCGCCCGCGTGTCCGATCAAACAAACACCCCGCCTCCTGCCGTGTATGTCTGCTCGGACACTACCTTCCTCCGCCCGCGTGTCCGATCAAACAAACACCCCACCTCCTCCTGCCGTGTATGTCTGACCAGACACTACCTTCCTCCGCCCGCGTGTCCGATCAAACAAACACCCCACCTCACCGCCTCCTGCCGTGTATGTCTGACCGGACACTACCTTCCTCCGCCCGCGTGTCCGATCAAACAAACACCCCACCTCACCGCCTCCTGCCGTGTATGTCTGACCGGACACTACCTTCCTCCGCCCGCGTGTCCGATTAAACAAACACCCCACCTCACCGCCTCCTGCCGTGTATGTCTGACCGGACACTACCTTCCTCCGCCCGCGTGTCCGATCAAACAAACACCCCAGCTCACGCCGTGTATGTCTGACCAGACACTACCTTCCTCCGCCCGCGTGTCCGATCAAACAAACACCCCACCTCACCGCCTCCTGCCGTGTATGTCTGACCAGACACTACCTTCCTCCGCCCGCGTGTCCGATCAAACAAACACCCACCTCACCGCCTCCTGCCGTGTATGTCTGACCGGACACTACCTTCCTCCGCCCGCGTGTCCGATCAAACAAACACCCACCTCACCGCCTCCTGCCGTGTATGTCTGACCGGACACTACCTTCCTCCGCCCGCGTGTCCGATCAAACAAACACCCCACCTCACCGCCTCCTGCCGTGTATGTCTGACCGGACACTATACCTTCCTCCGCCCGCGTGTCCGATCAAACAAACACCCCCACCTCACCGCCTCCTGCCGTGTATGTCTGACCGGACACTACCTTCCTCCGCCCGCGTGTCCGATCAAACAAACACCCCACCTCACCGCCTCCTGTCGTGTATGTCTGACCGGACACTACCTTCCTCCGCCCGCGTGTCCGATCAAACAAACACCCCACCTCACCGCCCTCCTGCCGTGTATGTCTGACCGGACACTACCTTCCTCCGCCCGCGTGTCCGATCAAACAAACACCCCACCTCACGCCGTGTATGTCTGACCAGACACTACCTTCCTCCGCCCGCGTGTCCGATCAAACAAACACCCCACCTCACCGCCTCCTGCCGTGTATGTCTGACCAGACACTAACTTCCTCCGCCCGCGTGTCCGATCAAACAAACACCCACCTCACCGCCTCCTGCCGTGTATGTCTGACCGGACACTACCTTCCTCCGCCCGCGTGTCCGATCAAACAAACACCCCACCTCCTCCTGCCGTGTATGTCTGACCAGACATTATACCTTCCTCCGCCCGCGTGTCCGATCAAACAAACACCCCACCTCACCGCCTCCTGCCGTGTATGTCTGACCGGACACTATACCTTCCTCCGCCCACGTGTCCGATCAAACAAACACCCCACCCCACCCCACCCCACCCCACCCCACCGCCTCCTGCCGTGTATGTCTGACCGGACACTATACCTTCCTCCGCCCTCGTGTCCGATCAAACAAACACCCCACCTCACCGCCTCCTGCCGTGTATGTCTGACCGGACACTGTACCTTCCTCCGCCCGTGTGTCCGATCAAACAAACACCCCACCTCACCGCCTCCTGCCGTGTATGTCTGACCGGACACTATACCTTCCTCCGCCCGCGTGTCCGATCAAACAAACGCCCCCACCTCACCGCCTCCTGCCGTGTATGTCTGACCAGACACTACCTTCCTCCGCCCGCGTGTCCGATCAAACAAACACCCCACCTCACCGCCTCCTGCCGTGTATGTCTGACCGGACACTACCTTCCTCCGCCCGCGTGTCCGATCAAACAAACACCTCACCGCCTCCTGCCGTGTATGTCTGACCGGACACTACCTTCCTCCGCCCGCGTGTCCGATCAAACAAACACCCCACCTCACCGCCTCCTGCCGTGTATGTCTGACCGGACACTACCTTCCTCCGCCCGCGTGTCCGATCAAACAAACACCCCACCTCACCGCCTCCTGCCGTGTATGTCTGACCGGACACTACCTTCCTCCGCCCGCGTGTCCGATCAAACAAACACCCCACCTCACCGCCTCCTGCCGTGTATGTCTGACCGGACACTACCTTCCTCCGCCCGCGTGTCCGATCAAACAAACACCCCACCTCACCGCCTCCTGCCGTGTATGTCTGACCGGACACTACCTTCCTCCGCCCGCGTGTCCGATCAAACAAACACCCCACCTCACCGTCTCCTGCCGGGTATGTCTGACCGGACACTACCTTCCTCCGCCCGCGTGTCCGATCAAACAAACACCCCACCTCACCGCCTCCTGCCGTGTATGTCTGACCGGACACTACCTTCCTCCGCCCGCGTGTCCGATCAAACAAACACCCCACCTCCTCCTGCCGTGTATGTCTGACCAGACATTATACCTTCCTCCGCCCGCGTGTCCGATCAAACAAACACCCCACCTCACCGCCTCCTGCCGTGTATGTCTGACCGGACACTATACCTTCCTCCGCCCACGTGTCCGATCAAACAAACACCCCACCCCACCCCACCGCCTCCTGCCGTGTATGTCTGACCGGACACTATACCTTCCTCCGCCCTCGTGTCCGATCAAACAAACACCCCACCTCACCGCCTCCTGCCGTGTATGTCTGACCGGACACTGTACCTTCCTCCGCCCGTGTGTCCGATCAAACAAACACCCCACCGCCTCCTGCCGTGTATGTCTGACCGGACACTATACCTTCCTCCGCCCGCGTGTCCGATCAAACAAACGCCCCCACCTCACCGCCTCCTGCCGTGTATGTCTGACCAGACACTACCTTCCTCCGCCCGCGTGTCCGATCAAACAAACACCCCACCTCACCGCCTCCTGCCGTGTATGTCTGACCGGACACTACCTTCCTCCGCCCGCGTGTCCGATCAAACAAACACCTCACCGCCTCCTGCCGTGTATGTCTGACCGGACACTACCTTCCTCCGCCCGCGTGTCCGATCAAACAAACACCCCACCTCACCGCCTCCTGCCGTGTATGTCTGACCGGACACTACCTTCCTCCGCCCGCGTGTCCGATCAAACAAACACCCCACCTCACCGCCTCCTGCCGTGTATGTCTGACCGGACACTACCTTCCTCCGCCCGCGTGTCCGATCAAACAAACACCCCACCTCACCGCCTCCTGCCGTGTATGTCTGACCGGACACTACCTTCCTCCGCCCGCGTGTCCGATCAAACAAACACCCCACCTCACCGCCTCCTGCCGTGTATGTCTGACCGGACACTACCTTCCTCCGCCCGCGTGTCCGATCAAACAAACACCCCACCTCACCGTCTCCTGCCGGGTATGTCTGACCGGACACTACCTTCCTCCGCCCGCGTGTCCGATCAAACAAACACCCCACCTCACCGCCTCCTGCCGTGTATGTCTGACCGGACACTACCCTCCGCCCGCGTGTCCGATCAAACAAACACCCCACCACCCCACCTCACCGCCTCCTGCCGTGTATGTCTGACCCGACACTACCTTCCTCCGCCCGCGTGTCCGATCAAACAAACACCCCACCTCACCGCCTCCTGCCGTGTATGTCTGACCCGACACTACCTTCCTCCGCCCGCGTGTCCGATCAAACAAACACCCCACCTCACCGCCTCCTGCCGTGTATGTCTGACCGGACACTACCTTCCTCCGCCCGCGTGTCCGATCAAACAAACACCCCACCTCACCGCCTCCTGCCGTGTATGTCTGACCGGACACTACCTTCCTCCGCCCGCGTGTCCGATCAAACAAACACCCCACCTCACCGCCTCCTGCCGTGTATGTCTGACCGGACACTACCTTCCTCCGCCCGCGTGTCCGATCAAACAAACACCCCACCTCACCGTCTCCTGCCGTGTATGTCTGACCGGACACTACCTTCCTCCGCCCGCGTGTCCGATCAAACAAACACCCCACCTCACCGCCTCCTGCCGTGTATGTCTGACCGGACACTACCCTCCGCCCGCGTGTCCGATCAAACAAACACCCCACCTCACCGCCTCCTGCCGTGTATGTCTGACCGGAAACTACCTTCCTCCGCCCGCGTGTCCGATCAAACAAACACCCCACCTCACCGCCTCCTGCCGTGTATGTCTGACCGGACACTACCTTCCTCCGCCCGCGTGTCCGATCAAACAAACACCCCACCTCACCGCCTCCTGCCGTGTATGTCTGACCGGACACTACCTTCCTCCGCCCGTGTGTCCGATCAAACAAACACCCCACCTCACCGCCTCCTGCCGTGTATGTCTGACCGGACACTACCTTCCTCCGCCCGCGTGTCCGATCAAACAAACACCTCACCGCCTCCTGCCGTGTATGTCTGACCGGACACTACCTTCCTCCGCCCGCGTGTCCGATCAAACAAACACCCCACCTCACCGCCTCCTGCCGTGTATGTCTGACCGGACACTACCTTCCTCCGCCCGCGTGTCCGATCAAACAAACACCCCACCTCACCGCCTCCTGCCGTGTATGTCTGACCGGACACTACCTTCCTCCGCCCGCGTGTCCGATCAAACAAACACCCCACCTCACCGCCTCCTGCCGTGTATGTCTGACCGGACACTACCTTCCTCCGCCCGCGTGTCCGATCAAACAAACACCCCACCTCACCGCCTCCTGCCGTGTATGTCTGACCGGACACTACCTTCCTCCGCCCGCGTGTCCGATCAAACAAACACCCCACCTCACCGCCTCCTGCCGTGTATGTCTGACCGGACACTACCTTCCTCCGCCCGCGTGTCCGATCAAACAAACACCCCACCTCACCGCCTCCTGCCGTGTATGTCTGACCGGACACTACCTTCCTCCGCCCGCGTGTCCGATCAAACAAACACCCCACCTCACCGCCTCCTGCCGTGTATGTCTGACCGGACACTACCTTCCTCCGCCCGCGTGTCCGATCAAACAAACGCCCCACCTCACCGCCTCCTGCCGTGTATGTCTGACCGGACACTACCTTCCTCCGCCCGCGTGTCCGATCAAACAAACGCCCCACCTCACCGCCTCCTGCCGTGTATGTCTGACCGGACACTACCTTCCTCCGCCCGCGTGTCCGATCAAACAAACGCCCCACCTCACCGCCTCCTGCCGTGTATGTCTGACCGGACACTACCTTCCTCCGCCCGCGTGTCCGATCAAACAAACACCCCACCTCACCGCCTCCTGCCGTGTATGTCTGACCGGACACTACCTTCCTCCGCCCGCGTGTCCGATCAAACAAACACTCACCTCACCAGCCTCCTGCCGTGTATGTCTGACCGGACACTACCTTCCTCCGCCCGCGTGTCCGATCAAACAAACACCCCACCTCACCGCCTCCTGCCGTGTATGTCTGACCCGGACACTACCTTCCTCCGCCCGCGTGTCCGATCAAACAAACACCCCACCTCACCGCCTCCTGCCGTGTATGTCTGACCGGACACTACCTTCCTCCGCCCGCGTGTCCGATCAAACAAACACCCCACCTCACCGCCTCCTGCCGTGTATGTCTGACCGGACACTACCTTCCTCCGCCCGCGTGTCCGATCAAACAAACACCCCACCTCACCGCCTCCTGCCGTGTATGTCTGACCGGACACTACCTTCCTCCGCCCGCGTGTCCGATCAAACAAACACCCCACCTCACCGCCTCCTGCCGTGTATGTCTGACCGGACACTACCTTCCTCCGCCCGCGTGTCCGATCAAACAAACACCCCACCTCACCGCCTCCTGCCGTGTATGTCTGACCGGACACTACCTTCCTCCGCCCGCGTGTCCGATCAAACAAACACCCCACCTCACCGCCTCCTGCCGTGTATGTCTGACCGGACACTACCTTCCTCCGCCCGCGTGTCCGATCAAACAAACACCCCACCTCACCGCCTCCTGCCGTGTATGTCTGACCGGACACTACCTTCCTCCGCCCGCGTGTCCGATCAAACAAACACCCCACCTCACCGCCTCCTGCCGTGTATGTCTGACCGGACACTACCTTCCTCCGCCCGCGTGTCCGATCAAACAAACACCCCACCTCACCGCCTCCTGCCGTGTATGTCTGACCGGACACTACCTTCCTCCGCCCGCGTGTCCGATCAAACAAACGCCCCACCTCACCGCCTCCTGCCGTGTATGTCTGACCGGACACTACCTTCCTCCGCCCGCGTGTCCGATCAAACAAACGCCCCACCCCACCGCCTCCTGCCGTGTATGTCTGACCGGACACTACCTTCCTCCGCCCGCGTGTCCGATCAAACAAACGCCCCACCTCACCGCCTCCTGCCGTGTATGTCTGACCGGACACTACCTTCCTCCGCCCGCGTGTCCGATCAAACAAACACCCC
>JBBELK010001093.1:0-42003 GCA_037783545.1 Henricia sp. BOLD:AAB3569 | reverse complement strand
CCAACAGCCCGGTTAGGGAATAACCTCGTAGCCGAGCTCCGTTTTTCCCTAAACTCTGAAAATTTCTCGTCAATTTCCCAGCGAAAAATCTGTCAATTTTGCATGACAAGGTGCGGAATATATACAGTTTGGAGATGCAAAATTGAAGTTGGTTGGAAGAATCCTTGATTTTCCAAATTGCCGGCATTTGGCAAACTTTGACCTAATCCCGTCACAATCTGGGGTGAGTCAACGGCCGTACAAATGTACACCAGCGCAAGCGCTAGGTGTCCCAACAGCCACGGTTAGGGGAATAACCACGTAGCCGAGCTCCGTTTTCCCTAAACTCTGAAATTTCTCCGTCATTTCCCAGCGAAAATCTGTCAATTTTGCATGACAAGTGCGGAATATATACAGTTTGGAGCATGCAAAATTTGAAGTTGGTTGGAAAATTCCTTGATTTCCAAATTTGCCGGCATTTGGGACACACTTTGACCTAATTCCCGTCACAATCTGGGGTGAGTCAACGGCCGTACAAATGTACACCAGCGGCAGCGTAGGGTGTCCCAACAGCCACGGTTAGGGGAATAACCACGTAGCCGAGCTCCGTTTTCCCTAAACTCTGAAATTTCTCCGTCATTTCCCAGCGAAAATCTGTCAATTTTGCATGACAAGTGCGGAATATATACAGTTTGGAGCATGCAAAATTTGAAGTTGGTTGGAAATTTCCTTGATTTCCAAATTTGGCCGGCATTTGGGACACACTTTGACCTAATTCCCGTCACAATCTGGGGTGAGTCAACGGCCGTACAAATGTACACCAGCGCAGCGCAGGGTGTCCCAACAGCCACGGTTTAGGGGAATAACCACGTAGCCGAGCTCCGTTTTCCCTAAACTCTGAAATTTCTCCGTCATTTCCCAGCGAAAATCTGTCAATTTTGCATGACAAGTGCGGAATATATACAGTTTGGAGCATGCAAAATTTGAAGTTGGTTGAGAAATTCCTTGATTTCCAATTTGCCGGCATTTGGGCAAACTTTGACCTAATTCCCGTCACAATCTGGGGTGAGTCAACGGCCGTACAAATGTACACCAGCGCAGCGCAGGGTGTCCCAACAGCCACGGTTAGGGGAAAAACCACGTAGCCGAGCTCCGTTTTCCCTAAACTCTGAAATTTCTCCGTCATTTCCCAGCGAAATCTGTCAATTTTGCATGACAAGTGCGGAATATATACAGTTTGGAGCATGCAAAATTTGAAGTTGGTGGAAAATTCTTTGATTTCCAAATTTGCCGGCATTTGGGACACACTTTGACCTAATTCCCGTCACAATCTGGGGTGAGTCAACGGCCGTACAAATGTACACAGCGCAGCGCAGGGTGTCCCAACAGCCACGGTTAGGGAATAACCACGTAGCCGAGCTTCCGTTTTCCCTAAACTCTGAATTTCTCCGTCATTTCCCAGCGAAAATCTGTCAATTTTGCATGACAAGTGCGGAATATATACAGTTTGGAGCATGCAAAATTTGAAGTTGGTTGGAAAATACCTTGATTTCCAAATTTGCCGGCATTTGGGACACACTTTGACTTAATTCCTGTCACAATCTGGGGGTGAGTCAACGGCCGTACAAATGTACACAAGCGCAGCGCAGGGTGTCCCAACAGCCACGGTTAGGGAAATAACCACGTAGCCGAGCTCCGTTTTCCCGAAACTCTGAAATTTCTCCGTCATTTCCCAGCGAAAATCTGTCAATTTTGCATGACAAGTGCGGAATATATACAGTTTGGAGCATGCAAAATTTGAAGTTGGGTTGGAAAATTCCTTGATTTCCAATTTGCCGGCATTTGGGACACACTTTTGACTAATTCCCGTCACAATCTGGGTGAGTCAACGGCCGTACAAATGTACACCAGCGCAGCGCAGGGGTGTCCCAACAGCCACGGTTAGGGATAACCACGTAGCCGAGCTCCGTTTTCCCTAAACTCTGAAATTTCTCCGTCATTTCCCAGCGAAAATCTTGTCAATTTTGCATGACAAGTGCGGAATGTATACAGTTTGGAGCATGCAAAATTTGAAGTTTGGTTGGAAAATTCCTTGATTCCAAATTTGCCGGCATTTTGGACACACCTTTGACCTAATTCCCGTCACAATCTGGGGTGAGTCAACGGCCGTACAAATGTACACCAGCGCAGCGTAGGGTGTCCCAACAGCCACGGTTAGGGGAATAACCACGTAGCCGAGCTCCGTTTTCCCTAAACTCTGAAATTTCTCCGTCATTTCCCAGCGAAAATCTGTCAATTTTGCATGACAAGTGCGGAATATATACAGTTTGGAGCATGCAAAATTTGAAGTTGGTTGGAAAATCCTTGATTTCCAAATTTGCCGCATTTGGGACACACTTTGACCTAATTCCCGTCACAATCTGGGTGAGTCCAACGGCGGTACAAATGTACACAGCGCAGCGCAGGGTGGTCCCAACAGCCCCACGTTAGGGAATAACACGTAGCCGAGCTCCGTTTTCCCTAAACTCTGAAATTTCTCCGTCATTTCCCAGCGAAAATCTGTCAATTTTGCATGACAAGTGCGAATATATACAGTTTGGAGCATGCAAAATTTGAAGTTGGTTGAAAAATTCCTTGATTTCCAAATTTGCCGGCATTTGGGCAAACTTTGACCTAATTCCCGTCACAATCTGGGGTGAGTCAACGGCCGTACAAATGTACACCAGCGCAGCGCAGGGTGTCCCAACAGCCACGGTAGGGAATAACCACGTATCCGAGCTCCGTTTTCCCTAAACTCTGAAATTTCTCCGTCATTTCCCAGCGAAAATCTGTCCAATTTTGCATGACAAGTGCGGAATATATACAGTTTGGAGCATGCAAAATTTGAAGTTGGTTGGAAAATACCTTGATTTCCAAATTTGCCGGCATTTGGGACACACTTTGACTAATTCCCGTCACAATCTGGGTGAGTCAACGGCGTACAAATGTACACCAGCGCAGCGCAGGGTGTCCCAACAGCCACGGTTAGGGAATAACCACGTAGCCGAGCTCCGTTTTTCCAAAAATCTGAAATTTCTCCGTCATTTCCCAGCGAAAATCTGTCAATTTTGCATGACAGTGCGGAATATATACAGTTTGGGCATGCAAAATTTGAAGTTGGTTGGTTAATTCATTGCTTCCAAATTTGCCGGCATTTGGGACACACTTTGACCTAATTCCCGTTCACAATCTGGGGTGAGTCAACGGCCGTACAAATATACACCAGCGCAGCGCAGGGTGTCCCAACAGCCACGGTTAGGGAATAACCACGTAGCCGAGCTCCGTTTTCCCTAAACTCTGAAATTTCTCCGTCATTTCCCAGCGAAAATCTGTCAATTTTGCATGACAAGTGCGGAATATATACAGTTTGGAGCATGCAAAATTTGAAGTTGGTTGGAAAATCCTTGATTTCCAAATTTGCCGGCATTTGGGACACACTTTGACCTAATTCCCGTCACAATCTGGGGTGAGTCAACGGCCGTACAAATGTACACCAGCGCAGCGGTAGGGTGTCCCAACAGCACGGTTAGGGGAATAACCACGTAGCCGAGCTCCGTTTTCCCTAAACTCTGAAATTTCTCCGTCATTTCCCAGCGAAAATCTGTCAATTTGCATGACAAGTGCGGAATATATACAGTTTGGAGCATGCAAAATTTGAAGTTGGTTGGAAATTTCCTTGATTTCCAAATTTGCCGCATTTGGGACACACTTTGACCTAATTCCCGTCACATCTGGGGGTGAGTCAACGGCCGTACAAATGTACACCAGCGCAGCGCAGGGTGTCCCAACAGCCACGGTTAGGGGAATAACCACGTAGCCGAGCTCCGTTTTCCCTAAACTCTGAAATTTCTCCGTCATTTCCCAGCGAAAATCTGTCAATTTTGCATGACAAGTGCGGAATATATACAGTTTGGAGCATGCAAAATTTGAAGTTGGTTGGAAAATTCTTGATTTCCAAATTTGCCGGCATTTGGGACACACTTTGACCTAATTCCCGTCACAATCTGGGGTGAGTCAACGGCCGTACAAATGTACACCAGCGCAGCGCAGGGTGTCCCAACAGCCACGGTTAGGGGAATAACCACGTAGCCGAGCTCCGTTTTCCCTAAACTCTGAAATTTCTCCGTCATTTCCCAGCGAAAATCTGTCAATTTTGCATGACAAGTGCGGAATATATCAGTTTGGAGCATGCCAAAATTTGAAGTTGGTTGGAAAATACCTTGATTTCCAAATTTGCCGGCATTTGGGACACACTTTGACTAATTCCCGTCACAATCTGGGGTGAGTCAACGGCCGTACAAATGTACACCAGCGCAGCGCAGGGTGTCCCACAGCCACGGTTAGGGAATAACCACGTAGCCGAGCTCCGTTTTCCCGAAACTCTGAAATTTCTCCGTCATTTCCCAGCGAAAATCTGTCAATTTTGCATGACAAGTGCGGAATATATACAGTTTGGAGCATGCAAAATTTGAAGTTGGTTGGAAAATTCCTTGATTCCAAATTTGCCGGCATTTGGACACACTTTGACCTAATTCCCGTCACAATCTGGGGGTGAGTCAACGGCCGTACAAATGTACACCAGCGCAGCGCAGGGTGTCCCAACAGCCACGGTTAGGGGAATAACCACGTAGGCCGAGCTCCGTTTTCCCTAAACTCTGAAATTTTCTCCGTCATTTCCCAGCGAAAATCTGTCAATTTGCATGACAAGTGCGGAATGTATACAGTTTGGAGCATGCAAAATTTGAAGTTGGTTGAAAATTCCTTGATTTCCAAATTTGCCGGCATTTGGGACACACTTGACCTAATTCCCGTCACAATCTGGGTGAGTCAACGGCCGTACAAATGTACACCAGCGCAGCGTAGGGTGTCACCAACAGCCACGGTTAGGGGAATAACCACGTAGCCGAGCTCCGTTTTCCTAAACTCTGAAATTTCTCCGTCATTTCCCAGCGAAATCTGTCAATTTTGCATGACAAGTGCGGAAATTATACAGTTTGGAGCATGCAAAATTTGAAGTTGGTTGGAAAATTCCTTGATTTCCAAATTTGCCGGCATTTGGGACACACTTTGACCTAATTCCCGTCACAATCTGGGGTGAGTCAACGGCCGTACAAATGTACACCAGCGCAGCGCAGGGTGTCCCAACAGCCACGGTTAGGGGAATAACCACGTAGCCGAGCTCCGTTTTCCCTAAACTCTGAAATTTCCTCCGTCATTTCCCAGCGAAAATCTGTCAATTTTGCATGACAAGTGCGGAATATATACAGTTTGGAGCATGCAAATTTGAAGTTGGTTGAAAAATTCCTTGATTTCCAAATTGCCGGCATTTGGGCAAACTTTGACCTAATTCCCGTCACAATCTGGGTGAGTCAACGGCCGTACAAATGTACACCAGCGCAGCGCAGGGTGTCCAACAGCCACGGTTAGGGGAATAAACACGTAGGCCGAGCTCCGTTTTCCCTAAACTCTGAAATTTCTCCGTCATTTCCCAGCGAAAATCTGTCAATTTTGCATGACAAGTGCGGAATATATACAGTTTGGAGCATGCAAAATTTGAAGTTGGTTGGAAAATACCTTGATTTCCAAATTTGCCGGCATTTGGACACACTTTGACTTAATTCCCGTCACAATCTGGGGTGAGTCAACGGCCGTACAAATGTACACCAGCGCAGCGGCAGGGTGTCCC
Organism: Henricia sp. BOLD:AAB3569; assembly: GCA_037783545.1. Classification (NCBI taxonomy): domain Eukaryota; kingdom Metazoa; phylum Echinodermata; class Asteroidea; order Spinulosida; family Echinasteridae; genus Henricia; species Henricia sp. BOLD:AAB3569. Next base: position 36,299 of record JBBELK010001093.1, on the reverse strand, counting down.
AACAGCCACGGTTAGGGAATAACCACGTAGCCGAGCTCCGTTTTCCAAAACCTGAAATTTCTCCGTCATTTCCCAGCGAAATCTGTCAATTTTGCATGACAAGTGCGGAATATATACAGTTTGGAGCATGCAAAATTTGAAGTTGGTTGGAAAATCATTGATTTCCAAATTTGCCGGCATTTGGGACACACTTTGACCTAATTCCCGTCACAATCTGGGTGAGTCACGCGTACAAATATACACCAGCGCAGCGCAGGGTGTCCCAACAGCCACGTTAGGGGAATAACCACGTAGCCGAGCTCCGTTTTCCCTAAACTCTGAAATTTCTCCGTCATTTCCCAGCGAAAATCTGTCAATTTTGCATTGACAAGTGCGGAATATATACAGTTTTGGAGCATGCAAAATTTGAAGTTGGTTGGAAAAATCCTTGATTTCCAAATTTGCCGGCATTTGGGACACACTTTTGACCTAATCCCGTCACAATCTGGGTGAGTCAACGGCCGTACAAATGTACACCAGCGCAGCGTAGGGTGTCCCAACAGCCACGGTTAGGGGAATAACCACGTAGCCGAGCTCCGTTTTCCCTAAACTCTGAAATTTCTCCGTCATTTCCCAGGCGAAAATCTGTCAATTTTGCATGACAAGTGCGGAATATATACAGTTTGGAGCATGCAAAATTTGAAGTTGGTTGGAAATTTCCTTGATTTCCAAATTTGCCGGCATTTGGACACACTTTGACCTAATTCCCGTCACAATCTGGGGTGAGTCAACGGCCGTACAAATGTACACCAGCGCAGCGCAGGGTGTCCCAACAGCCACGGTTAGGGGAATAACCACGTAGCCGAGCTCCGTTTTCCCTAAACTCTGAAATTTCTCCGTCATTTCCCAGCGAAAATCTGTCAATTTTGCATGACAAGTGCGGAATATATACAGTTTGGAGCATGCAAAATTTGAAGTTGGTTGGAAAATTCCTTGATTTCCAAATTTGCCGGCATTTGGGCAAACTTTGACCTAATTCCCGTCACAATCTGGGGTGAGTCAACGGCCGTACAAATGTACACCAGCGCAGCGCAGGGTGTCCCAACAGCCACGGTTAGGGGAATAACCACGTAGCCGAGCTCCGTTTTCCCTAAACTCTGAAATTTCTCCGTCATTTCCCAGCGAAAATCTGTCAATTTTGCATGACAAGTGCGGAATATATACAGTTTGGAGCATGCAAAATTTGAAGTTGGTTGGAAAATTCATTGATTTCCAAATTTGCCGGCATTTGGGACACACTTTGACCTAATTCCCGTCACAATCTGGGGTGAGTCAACGGCCGTACAAATATACACCAGCGCAGCGCAGGGTGTCCCAACAGCCACGGTTAGGGGAATAACCACGTAGCCGAGCTCCGTTTTCCCTAAACTCTGAAATTTCTCCGTCATTTCCCAGCGAAAATCTGTCAATTTTGCATGACAAGTGCGGAATATATACAGTTTGGAGCATGCAAAATTTGAAGTTGGTTGGAAAATTCCTTGATTTCCAAATTTGCCGGCATTTGGGACACACTTTGACCTAATTCCCGTCACAATCTGGGGTGAGTCAACGGCCGTACAAATGTACACCAGCGCAGCGTAGGGTGTCCCAACAGCCACGGTTAGGGGAATAACCACGTAGCCGAGCTCCGTTTTCCCTAAACTCTGAAATTTCTCCGTCATTTCCCAGCGAAAATCTGTCAATTTTGCATGACAAGTGCGGAATATATACAGTTTGGAGCATGCAAAATTTGAAGTTGGTTGAACAATTCCTTGATTTCCAAATTTGCCGGCATTTGGGCAAACTTTGACCTAATTCCCGTCACAATCTGGGGTGAGTCAACGGCCGTACAAATGTACACCAGCGCAGCGCAGGGTGTCCCAACAGCCACGGTTAGGGGAATAACCACGTAGCCGAGCTCCGTTTTCCCTAAACTCTGAAATTTCTCCGTCATTTCCCAGCGAAAATCTGTCAATTTTGCATGACAAGTGCGGAATATATACAGTTTGGAGCATGCAAAATTTGAAGTTGGTTGGAAAATACCTTGATTTCCAAATTTGCCGGCATTTGGGACACACTTTGACTTAATTCCCGTCACAATCTGGGGTGAGTCAACGGCCGTACAAATGTACACCAGCGCAGCGCAGGGTGTCCCAACAGCCACGGTTAGGGGAATAACCACGTAGCCGAGCTCCGTTTTTCCAAAACTCTGAAATTTCTCCGTCATTTCCCAGCGAAAATCTGTCAATTTTGCATGACAAGTGCGGAATATATACAGTTTGGAGCATGCAAAATTTGAAGTTGGTTGGAAAATTCATTGATTTCCAAATTTGCCGGCATTTGGGACACACTTTGACCTAATTCCCGTCACAATCTGGGGTGAGTCAACGGCCGTACAAATATACACCAGCGCAGCGCAGGGTGTCCCAACAGCCACGGTTAGGGGAATAACCACGTAGCCGAGCTCCGTTTTCCCTAAACTCTGAAATTTCTCCGTCATTTCCCAGCGAAAATCTGTCAATTTTGCATGACAAGTGCGGAATATATACAGTTTGGAGCATGCAAAATTTGAAGTTGGTTGGAAAATTCCTTGATTTCCAAATTTGCCGGCATTTGGGACACACTTTGACCTAATTCCCGTCACAATCTGGGGTGAGTCAACGGCCGTACAAATGTACACCAGCGCAGCGTAGGGTGTCCCAACAGCCACGGTTAGGGGAATAACCACGTAGCCGAGCTCCGTTTTCCCTAAACTCTGAAATTTCTCCGTCATTTCCCAGCGAAAATCTGTCAATTTTGCATGACAAGTGCGGAATATATACAGTTTGGAGCATGCAAAATTTGAAGTTGGTTGGAAATTTCCTTGATTTCCAAATTTGCCGGCATTTGGGACACACTTTGACCTAATTCCCGTCACAATCTGGGGTGAGTCAACGGCCGTACAAATGTACACCAGCGCAGCGCAGGGTGTCCCAACAGCCACGGTTAGGGGAATAACCACGTAGCCGAGCTCCGTTTTCCCTAAACTCTGAAATTTCTCCGTCATTTCCCAGCGAAAATCTGTCAATTTTGCATGACAAGTGCGGAATATATACAGTTTGGAGCATGCAAAATTTGAAGTTGGTTGGAAAATTCCTTGATTTCCAAATTTGCCGGCATTTGGGCAAACTTTGACCTAATTCCCGTCACAATCTGGGGTGAGTCAACGGCCGTACAAATGTACACCAGCGCAGCGCAGGGTGTCCCAACAGCCACGGTTAGGGGAATAACCACGTAGCCGAGCTCCGTTTTCCCTAAACTCTGAAATTTCTCCGTCATTTCCCAGCGAAAATCTGTCAATTTTGCATGACAAGTGCGGAATATATACAGTTTGGAGCATGCAAAATTTGAAGTTGGTTGGAAAATTCTTTGATTTCCAAATTTGCCGGCATTTGGGACACACTTTGACCTAATTCCCGTCACAATCTGGGGTGAGTCAACGGCCGTACAAATGTACACCAGCGCAGCGCAGGGTGTCCCAACAGCCACGGTTAGGGGAATAACCACGTAGCCGAGCTCCGTTTTCCCTAAACTCTGAAATTTCTCCGTCATTTCCCAGCGAAAATCTGTCAATTTTGCATGACAAGTGCGGAATATATACAGTTTGGAGCATGCAAAATTTGAAGTTGGTTGGAAAATACCTTGATTTCCAAATTTGCCGGCATTTGGGACACACTTTGACTTAATTCCCGTCACAATCTGGGGTGAGTCAACGGCCGTACAAATGTACACCAGCGCAGCGCAGGGTGTCCCAACAGCCACGGTTAGGGGAATAACCACGTAGCCGAGCTCCGTTTTTCCAAAACTCTGAAATTTCTCCGTCATTTCCCAGCGAAAATCTGTCAATTTTGCATGACAAGTGCGGAATATATACAGTTTGGAGCATGCAAAATTTGAAGTTGGTTGGAAAATTCATTGATTTCCAAATTTGCCGGCATTTGGGACACACTTTGACCTAATTCCCGTCACAATCTGGGGTGAGTCAACGGCCGTACAAATATACACCAGCGCAGCGCAGGGTGTCCCAACAGCCACGGTTAGGGGAATAACCACGTAGCCGAGCTCCGTTTTCCCTAAACTCTGAAATTTCTCCGTCATTTCCCAGCGAAAATCTGTCAATTTTGCATGACAAGTGCGGAATATATACAGTTTGGAGCATGCAAAATTTGAAGTTGGTTGGAAAATTCCTTGATTTCCAAATTTGCCGGCATTTGGGACACACTTTGACCTAATTCCCGTCACAATCTGGGGTGAGTCAACGGCCGTACAAATGTACACCAGCGCAGCGTAGGGTGTCCCAACAGCCACGGTTAGGGGAATAACCACGTAGCCGAGCTCCGTTTTCCCTAAACTCTGAAATTTCTCCGTCATTTCCCAGCGAAAATCTGTCAATTTTGCATGACAAGTGCGGAATATATACAGTTTGGAGCATGCAAAATTTGAAGTTGGTTGGAAATTTCCTTGATTTCCAAATTTGCCGGCATTTGGGACACACTTTGACCTAATTCCCGTCACAATCTGGGGTGAGTCAACGGCCGTACAAATGTACACCAGCGCAGCGCAGGGTGTCCCAACAGCCACGGTTAGGGGAATAACCACGTAGCCGAGCTCCGTTTTCCCTAAACTCTGAAATTTCTCCGTCATTTCCCAGCGAAAATCTGTCAATTTTGCATGACAAGTGCGGAATATATACAGTTTGGAGCATGCAAAATTTGAAGTTGGTTGGAAAATTCCTTGATTTCCAAATTTGCCGGCATTTGGGCAAACTTTGACCTAATTCCCGTCACAATCTGGGGTGAGTCAACGGCCGTACAAATGTACACCAGCGCAGCGCAGGGTGTCCCAACAGCCACGGTTAGGGGAATAACCACGTAGCCGAGCTCCGTTTTCCCTAAACTCTGAAATTTCTCCGTCATTTCCCAGCGAAAATCTGTCAATTTTGCATGACAAGTGCGGAATATATACAGTTTGGAGCATGCAAAATTTGAAGTTGGTTGGAAAATTCTTTGATTTCCAAATTTGCCGGCATTTGGGACACACTTTGACCTAATTCCCGTCACAATCTGGGGTGAGTCAACGGCCGTACAAATGTACACCAGCGCAGCGCAGGGTGTCCCAACAGCCACGGTTAGGGGAATAACCACGTAGCCGAGCTCCGTTTTCCCTAAACTCTGAAATTTCTCCGTCATTTCCCAGCGAAAATCTGTCAATTTTGCATGACAAGTGCGGAATATATACAGTTTGGAGCATGCAAAATTTGAAGTTGGTTGGAAAATACCTTGATTTCCAAATTTGCCGGCATTTGGGACACACTTTGACTTAATTCCCGTCACAATCTGGGGTGAGTCAACGGCCGTACAAATGTACACCAGCGCAGCGCAGGGTGTCCCAACAGCCACGGTTAGGGGAATATCCACGTAGCCGAGCTATGTTTTTCCAAAACTCTGAAATTTCTCCGTCATTTCCCAGCGAAAATCTGTCAATTTTGCATGACAAGTGCGGAATGTATACAGTTTGGAGCATGCAAAATTTGAAGTTGGTTGGAAAATTCCTTGATTTCCAAATTTGCCGGCATTTGGGACACACTTTGACCTAATTCCAGTCACAATCTGGGGTGAGTCAACGGCCGTACAAATGTACACCAGCGCAGCGCAGGGTGTCCCAACAGCCACGGTTAGGGGAATAACCACGTAGCTAGCCGAGCTCCGTTTTCCCGAAACTCTGAAATTTCTCCGTCATTTCCCAGCGAAAATCTGTCAATTTTGCATGACAAGTGCGGAATATATACAGTTTGGAGCATGCAAAATTTGAAGTTGGTTGGAAAATACCTTGATTTCCAAATTTGCCGGCATTTGGGACACACTTTGACCTAATTCCCGTCACAATCTGGGGTGAGTCAACGGCCGTACAAATGTACACCAGCGCAGCGCAGGGTGTCCCAACAGCCACGGTTAGGGAAATAACCACGTAGCCGAGCTCCGTTTTCCCGAAACTCTGAAATTTCTCCGTCATTTCCCAGCGAAAATCTGTCAATTTTGCATGACAAGTGCGGAATATATACAGTTTGGAGCATGCAAAATTTGAAGTTGGTTGGAAAATTCCTTGATTTCCAAATTTGCCAGGATTTGGGACACACTTTGACCTAATTCCCGTCACAATCTGGGGTGAGTCAACGGCCGTACAAATGTACACCAGCGCAGCGCAGGGTGTCCCAACAGCCACGGTTAGGGGAATAACCACGTAGCCGAGCTCCGTTTTCCCTAAACTCTGAAATTTCTCCGTCATTTCCCAGCGAAAATCTGTCAATTTTGCATGACAAGTGCGGAATGTATACAGTTTGGAGCATGCAAAATTTGAAGTTGGTTGGAAAATTCCTTGATTTCCAAATTTGCCGGCATTTGGGACACACTTTGACCTAATTCCCGTCACAATCTGGGGTGAGTCAACGGCCGTACAAATGTACACCAGCGCAGCGCAGGGTGTCCCAACAGCCACGGTTAGGGGAATAACCACGTAGCCGAGCTCCGTTTTCCCTAAACTCTGAAATTTCTCCGTCATTTCCCAGCGAAAATCTGTCAATTTTGCATGACAAGTGCGGAATATATACAGTTTGGAGCATGCAAAATTTGAAGTTGGTTGGAAAATTCCTTGATTTCCAAATTTGCCGGCATTTGGGACACACTTTGACCTAATTCCCGTCACAATCTGGGGTGAGTCAACGGCCGTACAAATGTACACCAGCGCAGCGCAGGGTATCCCAACAGCCACGGTTAGGGGAATAACCACGTAGCCGAGCTCCGTTTTCCCTAAACTCTGAAATTTCTCCGTCATTTCCCACCTAAAATCTGTCAATTTTGCATGACAAGTGCGGAATGTATACAGTTTGGAGCATGCAAAATTTGAAGTTGGTTGGGAAATTCCTTGATTTCCAAATTTGCCGGCATTTGGGACACACTTTGACCTAATTCCCGTCACAATCTGGGGTGAGTCAACGGCCGTACAAATGTACACCAGCGCAGCGTAGGGTGTCCCAACAGCCACGGTTAGGGGAATAACCACGTAGCCGAGCTCCGTTTTCCCTAAACTCTGAAATTTCACCGTCATTTCCCAGCGAAAATCTGTCAATTTTGCATGACAAGTGCGGAATATATACAGTTTGGAGCATGCAAAATTTGAAGTTGGTTGGAAAATTCCTTGATTTCCAAATTTGCCGGCATTTGGGACACACTTTGACCTAATTCCCGTCACAATCTGGGGTGAGTCAACGGCGGTACAAATGTACACCAGCGCAGCGCAGGGTGTCCCAACAGCCACGGTTAGGGGAATAACCACGTAGCCGAGCTCCGTTTTCCCTAAACTCTGAAATTTCTCCGTCATTTCCCAGCGAAAATCTGTCAATTTTGCATGACAAGTGCGGAATATATACAGTTTGGAGCATGCAAAATTTGAAGTTGGTTGGAAAATTCCTTGATTTCCAAATTTGCCGGCATTTGGGCAAACTTTGACCTAATTCCCGTCACAATCTGGGGTGAGTCAACGGCCGTACAAATGTACACCAGCGCAGCGCAGGGTGTCCCAACAGCCACGGTTAGGGGAATAACCACGTAGCCGAGCTCCGTTTTCCCTAAACTCTGAAATTTCTCCGTCATTTCCCAGCGAAAATCTGTCAATTTTGCATGACAAGTGCGGAATATATACAGTTTGGAGCATGCAAAATTTGAAGTTGGTTGGAAAATTCTTTGATTTCCAAATTTGCCGGCATTTGGGACACACTTTGACCTAATTCCCGTCACAATCTGGGGTGAGTCAACGGCCGTACAAATGTACACCAGCGCAGCGCAGGGTGTCCCAACAGCCACGGTTAGGGGAATAACCACGTAGCCGAGCTCCGTTTTCCCTAAACTCTGAAATTTCTCCGTCATTTCCCAGCGAAAATCTGTCAATTTTGCATGACAAGTGCGGAATATATACAGTTTGGAGCATGCAAAATTTAAAGTTGGTTGGAAAATACCTTGATTTCCAAATTTGCCGGCATTTGGGACACACTTTGACCTAATTCCCGTCACAATCTGGGGTGAGTCAACGGCCGTACAAATGTACACCAGCGCAGCGCAGGGTGTCCCAACAGCCACGGTTAGGGAAATAACCACGTAGCCGAGCTCCGTTTTCCCGAAACTCTGAAATTTCTCCGTCATTTCCCAGCGAAAATCTGTCAATTTTGCATGACAAGTGCGGAATATATACAGTTTGGAGCATGCAAAATTTGAAGTTGGTTGGAAAATTCCTTGATTTCCAAATTTGCCAGGATTTGGGACACACTTTGACCTAATTCCCGTCACAATCTGGGGTGAGTCAACGGCCGTACAAATGTACACCAGCGCAGCGCAGGGTGTCCCAACAGCCACGGTTAGGGGAATAACCACGTAGCCGAGCTCCGTTTTCCCTAAACTCTGAAATTTCTCCGTCATTTCCCAGCGAAAATCTGTCAATTTTGCATGACAAGTGCGGAATGTATACAGTTTGGAGCATGCAAAATTTGAAGTTGGTTGGAAAATTCCTTGATTTCCAAATTTGCCGGCATTTGGGACACACTTTGACCTAATTCCCGTCACAATCTGGGGTGAGTCAACGGCCGTACAAATGTACACCAGCGCAGCGCAGGGTGTCCCAACAGCCACGGTTAGGGGAATAACCACGTAGCCGAGCTCCGTTTTCCCTAAACTCTGAAATTTCTCCGTCATTTCCCAGCGAAAATCTGTCAATTTTGCATGACAAGTGCGGAATATATACAGTTTGGAGCATGCAAAATTTGAAGTTGGTTGGAAAATTCCTTGATTTCCAAATTTGCCGGCATTTGGGACACACTTTGACCTAATTCCCGTCACAATCTGGGGTGAGTCAACGGCCGTACAAATGTACACCAGCGCAGCGCAGGGTATCCCAACAGCCACGGTTAGGGGAATAACCACGTAGCCGAGCTCCGTTTTCCCTAAACTCTGAAATTTCTCCGTCATTTCCCACCTAAAATCTGTCAATTTTGCATGACAAGTGCGGAATGTATACAGTTTGGAGCATGCAAAATTTGAAGTTGGTTGGGAAATTCCTTGATTTCCAAATTTGCCGGCATTTGGGACACACTTTGACCTAATTCCCGTCACAATCTGGGGTGAGTCAACGGCCGTACAAATGTACACCAGCGCAGCGTAGGGTGTCCCAACAGCCACGGTTAGGGGAATAACCACGTAGCCGAGCTCCGTTTTCCCTAAACTCTGAAATTTCACCGTCATTTCCCAGCGAAAATCTGTCAATTTTGCATGACAAGTGCGGAATATATACAGTTTGGAGCATGCAAAATTTGAAGTTGGTTGGAAAATTCCTTGATTTCCAAATTTGCCGGCATTTGGGACACACTTTGACCTAATTCCCGTCACAATCTGGGGTGAGTCAACGGCGGTACAAATGTACACCAGCGCAGCGCAGGGTGTCCCAACAGCCACGGTTAGGGGAATAACCACGTAGCCGAGCTCCGTTTTCCCTAAACTCTGAAATTTCTCCGTCATTTCCCAGCGAAAATCTGTCAATTTTGCATGACAAGTGCGGAATATATACAGTTTGGAGCATGCAAAATTTGAAGTTGGTTGGAAAATTCCTTGATTTCCAAATTTGCCGGCATTTGGGCAAACTTTGACCTAATTCCCGTCACAATCTGGGGTGAGTCAACGGCCGTACAAATGTACACCAGCGCAGCGCAGGGTGTCCCAACAGCCACGGTTAGGGGAATAACCACGTAGCCGAGCTCCGTTTTCCCTAAACTCTGAAATTTCTCCGTCATTTCCCAGCGAAAATCTGTCAATTTTGCATGACAAGTGCGGAATATATACAGTTTGGAGCATGCAAAATTTGAAGTTGGTTGGAAAATTCTTTGATTTCCAAATTTGCCGGCATTTGGGACACACTTTGACCTAATTCCCGTCACAATCTGGGGTGAGTCAACGGCCGTACAAATGTACACCAGCGCAGCGCAGGGTGTCCCAACAGCCACGGTTAGGGGAATAACCACGTAGCCGAGCTCCGTTTTCCCTAAACTCTGAAATTTCTCCGTCATTTCCCAGCGAAAATCTGTCAATTTTGCATGACAAGTGCGGAATATATACAGTTTGGAGCATGCAAAATTTAAAGTTGGTTGGAAAATACCTTGATTTCCAAATTTGCCGTACAAATGTACACCAGCGCAGCGCAGGGTGTCCCAACAGCCACGGTTAGGGGAATAACCACGTAGCCGAGCTCCGTTTTCCCTAAACTCTGAAATTTCTCCGTCATTTCCCAGCGAAAATCTGTCAATTTTGCATGACAAGTGCGGAATATATACAGTTTGGAGCATGCAAAATTTGAAGTTGGTTGGAAAATACCTTGATTTCCAAATTTGCCGGCATTTGGGACACACTTTGACTTAATTCCCGTCACAATCTGGGGTGAGTCAACGGCCGTACAAATGTACACCAGCGCAGCGCAGGGTGTCCCAACAGCCACGGTTAGGGGAATAACCACGTAGCCGAGCTCCGTTTTTCCAAAACTCTGAAATTTCTCCGTCATTTCCCAGCGAAAATCTGTCAATTTTGCATGACAAGTGCGGAATATATACAGTTTGGAGCATGCAAAATTTGAAGTTGGTTGGAAAATTCCTTGATTTCCAAATTTGCCGGCATTTGGGACACACTTTGACCTAATTCCCGTCACAATCTGGGGTGAGTCAACGGCCGTACAAATATACACCAGCGCAGCGCAGGGTGTCCCAACAGCCACGGTTAGGGGAATAACCACGTAGCCGAGCTCCGTTTTCCCTAAACTCTGAAATTTCTCCGTCATTTCCCAGCGAAAATCTGTCAATTTTGCATGACAAGTGCGGAATATATACAGTTTGGAGCATGCAAAATTTGAAGTTGGTTGGAAAATTCCTTGATTTCCAAATTTGCCGGCATTTGGGACACACTTTGACCTAATTCCCGTCACAATCTGGGGTGAGTCAACGGCCGTACAAATGTACACCAGCGCAGCGCAGGGTGTCCCAACAGCCACGGTTAGGGGAATAACCACGTAGCCGAGCTCCGTTTTCCCTAAACTCTGAAATTTCTCCGTCATTTCCCAGCGAAAATCTGTCAACTTTGCATGACAAGTGCGGAATGTATACAGTTTGGAGCATGCAAAATTTGAAGTTGGTTGGAAAATTCCTTGATTTCCAAATTTGCCGGCATTTGGGACACACTTTGACCTAATTCCCGTCACAATCTGGGGTGAGTCAACGGCCGTACAAATGTACACCAGCGCAGCGTAGGGTGTCCCAACAGCCACGGTTAGGGGAATAACCACGTAGCCGAGCTCCGTTTTCCCTAAACTCTGAAATTTCTCCGTCATTTCCCAGCGAAAATCTGTCAATTTTGCATGACAAGTGCGGAATATATACAGTTTGGAGCATGCAAAATTTGAAGTTGGTTGGAAAATTCCTTGATTTCCAAATTTGCCGGCATTTGGGACACACTTTGACCTAATTCCCGTCACAATCTGGGGTGAGTCAACGGCCGTACAAATGTACACCAGCGCAGCGCAGGGTGTCCCAACAGCCACGGTTAGGGGAATAACCACGTAGCCGAGCTCCGTTTTCCCTAAACTCTGAAATTTCTCCGTCATTTCCCAGCGAAAATCTGTCAATTTTGCATGACAAGTGCGGAATATATACAGTTTGGAGCATGCAAAATTTGAAGTTGGTTGGAAAATTCCTTGATTTCCAAATTTGCCGGCATTTGGGCAAACTTTGACCTAATTCCCGTCACAATCTGGGGTGAGTCAACGGCCGTACAAATGTACACCAGCGCAGCGCAGGGTGTCCCAACAGCCACGGTTAGGGGAATAACCACGTAGCCGAGCTCCGTTTTCCCTAAACTCTGAAATTTCTCCCTCATTTCCCAGCGAAAATCTGTCAATTTTGCATGACAAGTGCGGAATATATACAGTTTGGATCATGCAAAATTTGAAGTTGGTTGGAAAATTCTTTGATTTCCAAATTTGCCGGCATTTGGGACACACTTTGACCTAATTCCCGTCACAATCTGGGGTGAGTCAACGGCCGTACAAATGTACACCAGCGCAGCGCAGGGTGTCCCAACAGCCACGGTTAGGGGAATAACCACGTAGCCGAGCTCCGTTTTCCCTAAACTCTGAAATTTCTCCGTCATTTCCCAGCGAAAATCTGTCAATTTTGCATGACAAGTGCGGAATGTATACAGTTTGGAGCATGCAAAATTTGAAGTTGGTTGGAAAATTCCTTGATTTCCAAATTTGCCGGCATTTGGGACACACTTTGACCTAATTCCCGTCACAATCTGGGGTGAGTCAACGGCCGTACAAATGTACACCAGCGCAGCGCAGGGTGTCCCAACAGCCACGGTTAGGGGAATAACCACGTAGCCGAGCTCCGTTTTCCCTAAACTCTGAAATTTCTCCGTCATTTCCCAGCGAAAATCTGTCAATTTTGCATGACAAGTGCGGAATGTATACAGTTTGGAGCATGCAAAATTTGAAGTTGGTTGGAAAATTCCTTGATTTCCAAATTTGCCGGCATTTGGGACACACTTTGACCTAATTCCCGTCACAATCTGGGGTGAGTCAACGGCCGTACAAATGTACACCAGCGCAGCGCAGGGTGTCCCAACAGCCACGGTTAGGGGAATAACCACGTAGCCGAGCTCCGTTTTCCCTAAACTCTGAAATTTCTCCGTCATTTCCCAGCGAAAATCTGTCAATTTTGCATGACAAGTGCGGAATATATACAGTTTGGAGCATGCAAAATTTGAAGTTGGTTGGAAAATTCCTTGATTTCCAAATTTGCCGGCATTTGGGACACACTTTGACCTAATTCCCGTCACAATCTGGGGTGAGTCAACGGCCGTACAAATGTACACCAGCGCAGCGCAGGGTGTCCCAACAGCCACGGTTAGGGGAATAACCACGTAGCCGAGCTCCGTTTTCCCTAAACTCTGAAATTTCTCCGTCATTTCCCAGCGAAAATCTGTCAATTTTGCATGACAAGTGCGGAATATATACAGTTTGGAGCATGCAAAATTTGAAGTTGGTTGGAAAATTCCTTGATTTCCAAATTTGCCGGCATTTGGGCAAACTTTGACCTAATTCCCGTCACAATCTGGGGTGAGTCAACGGCCGTACAAATATACACCAGCGCAGCGCAGGGTGTCCCAACAGCCACGGTTAGGGGAATAACCACGTAGCCGAGCTCCGTTTTCCCTAAACTCTGAAATTTCTCCGTCATTTCCCAGCGAAAATCTGTCAATTTTGCATGACAAGTGCGGAATATATACAGTTTGGAGCATGCAAAATTTGAAGTTGGTTGGAAAATTCCTTGATTTCCAAATTTGCCAGGATTTGGGACACACTTTGACCTAATTCCCGTCACAATCTGGGGTGAGTCAACGGCCGTACAAATGTACAGCAGCGCAGCGCAGGGTGTCCCAACAGCCACGGTTAGGGGAATAACCACGTAGCCGAGCTCCGTTTTCCCTAAACTCTGAAATTTCTCCGTCATTTCCCAGCGAAAATCTGTCAATTTTGCATGACAAGTGCGGAATATATACAGTTTGGAGCATGCAAAATTTGAAGTTGGTTGGAAAATTCCTTGATTTCCAAATTTTCCGGCATTTGGGACACACTTTGACCTAATTCCCGTCACAATCTGGGGTGAGTCAACGGCCGTACAAATGTACACCAGCGCAGCGCAGGGTGTCCCAACAGCCACGGTTAGGGGAATAACCACGTAGCCGAGCTCCGTTTTCCCTAAACTCTGAAATTTCTCCGTCATTTCCCAGCGAAAATCTGTCAATTTTGCATGACAAGTGCGGAATATATACAGTTTGGAGCATGCAAAATTTGAAGTTGGTTGGAAAATTTCTTGATTTCAAAATTTGCCGGCATTTGGGACACACTTTGACCTAATTCCCGTCACAATCTGGGGTGAGTCAACGGCCGTACAAATGTACACCAGCGCAGCGCAGGGTGTCCCAACAGCCACGGTTAGGGGAATAACCACGTAGCCGAGCTCCGTTTTCCCTAAACTCTGAAATTTCTCCGTCATTTCCCAGCGAAAATCTGTCAATTTTGCATGACAAGTGCGGAATATATACAGTTTGGAGCATGCAAAATTTGAAGTTGGTTGGAAAATTCCTTGATTTCCAAATTTGCCGGCATTTGGGACACACTTTGACCTAATTCCCGTCACAATCTGGGGTGAGTCAACGGCCGTACAAATGTACACCAGCGCAGCGCAGGGTGTCCCAACAGCCACGGTTAGGGGAATAACCACGTAGCCGAGCTCCGTTTTCCCTAAACTCTGAAATTTCTCCGTCATTTCCCAGCGAAAATCTGTCAATTTTGCATGACAAGTGCGGAATGTATACAGTTTGGAGCATGCAAAATTTGAAGTTGGTTGGAAAATTCCTTGATTTCCAAATTTGCCGGCATTTGGGACACACTTTGACCTAATTCCCGTCACAATCTGGGGTGAGTCAACGGCCGTACAAATGTACACCAGCGCAGCGCAGGGTGTCCCAACAGCCACGGTTAGGGGAATAACCACGTAGCCGAGCTCCGTTTTCCCTAAACTCTGAAATTTCTCCGTCATTTCCCAGCAAAAATCTGTCAATTTTGCATGACAAGTGCGGAATATATACAGTTTGGAGCATGCAAAATTTGATGTTGGTTGGAAAATTCCTTGATTTCCAAATTTGCCGGCATTTGGGCAAACTTTGACCTAATTCCCGTCACAATCTGGGGTGAGTCAACGGCCGTACAAATGTACACCAGCGCAGCGCAGGGTGTCCCAACAGCCACGGTTAGGGGAATAACCACGTAGCCGAGCTCCGTTTTCCCTAAACTCTGAAATTTCTCTGTCATTTCCCAGCGAAAATCTGTCAATTTTGCATGACAAGTGCGGAATATATACAGTTTGGAGCATGCAAAATTTGAAGTTGGTTGGAAAATTCTTTGATTTCCAAATTTGCCGGCATTTGGGACACACTTTGACCTAATTCCCGTCACAATCTGGGGTGAGTCAACGGCCGTACAAATGTACACCAGCGCAGCGCAGGGTGTCCCAACAGCCACGGTTAGGGGAATAACCACGTAGCCGAGCTCCGTTTTTCCAAAACTCTGAAATTTCTCCGTCATTTCCCAGCGAAAATCTGTCAATTTTGCATGACAAGTGCGGAATGTATACAGTTTGGAGCATGCAAAATTTGAAGTTGGTTGGAAAATTCCTTGATTTCCAAATTTGCCGGCATTTGGGACACACTTTGACCTAATTCCCGTCACAATCTGGGGTGAGTCAACGGCCGTACAAATGTACACCAGCGCAGCGCAGGGTGTCCCAACAGCCACGGTTAGGGGAATAACCACGTAGCTAGCCGAGCTCCGTTTTCCCGAAACTCTGAAATTTCTCCGTCATTTCCCAGCGAAAATCTGTCAATTTTGCATGACAAGTGCGGAATATATACAGTTTGGAGCATGCAAAATTTGAAGTTGGTTGGACAATTCCTTGATTTCCAAATTTGCCGGCATTTGGGACACACTTTGACCTAATTCCCGTCACAATCTGGGGTGAGTCAACGGCCGTACAAATGTACACCAGCGCAGCGCAGGGTGTCCCAACAGCCACGGTTAGGGGAATAACCACGTAGCCGAGCTCCGTTTTCCCGAAACTCTGAAATTTCTCCGTCATTTCCCAGCGAAAATCTGTCAATTTTGCATGACAAGTGCGGAATATATACAGTTTGGAGCATGCAAAATTTGAAGTTGGTTGGAAAATTCCTTGATTTCCAAATTTGTCAGGATTTGGGACACACTTTGACCTAATTCCCGTCACAATCTGGGGTGAGTCAACGGCCGTATAAATGTACACCAGCGCAGCGCAGGGTGTCCCAACAGCCACGGTTAGGGGAATAACCACGTAGCCGAGCTCCGTTTTCCCTAAACTCTGAAATTTCTCCGTCATTTCCCAGCGAAAATCTGTCAATTTTGCATGACAAGTGCGGAATATATACAGTTTGGAGCATGCAAAATTTGAAGTTGATTGGAAAATTCTTTGATTTCCAAATTTGCCGGCATTTGGGACACACTTTGACCTAATTCCCGTCACAATCTGGGGTGAGTCAACGGCCGTACAAATGTACACCAGCGCAGCGCAGGGTGTCCCAACAGCCACGGTTAGGGGAATAACCACGTAGCTAGCCGAGCTCCGTTTTCCCGAAACTCTGAAATTTCTCCGTCATTTCCCAGCGAAAATCTGTCAATTTTGCATGACAAGTGCGGAATATATACAGTTTGGAGTATGCAAAATTTGAAGTTGGTTGGAAAATACCTTGATTTCCAAATTTGCCGGCATTTGGGACACACTTTGACCTAATTCCCGTCACAATCTGGGGTGAGTCAACGGCCGTACAAATGTACACCAGCGCAGCGCAGGGTGTCCCAACAGCCACGGTTAGGGGAATAACCACGTAGCCGAGCTCCGTTTTCCCTAAACTCTGAAATTTCTCCGTCATTTCCCAGCGAAAATCTGTCAATTTTGCATGACAAGTGCGGAATATATACAGTTTGGAGCATGCAAAATTTGAAGTTGGTTGGAAAATTTCTTGATTTCAAAATTTGCCGGCATTTGGGACACACTTTGACCTAATTCCCGTCACAATCTGGGGTGAGTCAACGGCCGTACAAATGTACACCAGCGCAGCGCAGGGTGTCCCAACAGCCACGGTTAGGGGAATAACCACGTAGCCGAGCTCCGTTTTCCCTAAACTCTGAAATTTCTCCGTCATTTCCCAGCGAAAATCTGTCAATTTTGCATGACAAGTGCGGAATATATACAGTTTGGAGCATGCAAAATTTGAAGTTGGTTGGAAAATTCCTTGATTTCCAAATTTGCCGGCATTTGGGACACACTTTGACCTAATTCCCGTCACAATCTGGGGTGAGTCAACGGCCGTACAAATGTACACCAGCGCAGCGCAGGGTGTCCCAACAGCCACGGTTAGGGGAATAACCACGTAGCCGAGCTCCGTTTTCCCTAAACTCTGAAATTTCTCCGTCATTTCCCAGCGAAAATCTGTCAATTTTGCATGACAAGTGCGGAATGTATACAGTTTGGAGCATGCAAAATTTGAAGTTGGTTGGAAAATTCCTTGATTTCCAAATTTGCCGGCATTTGGGACACACTTTGACCTAATTCCCGTCACAATCTGGGGTGAGTCAACGGCCGTACAAATGTACACCAGCGCAGCGCAGGGTGTCCCAACAGCCACGGTTAGGGGAATAACCACGTAGCCGAGCTCCGTTTTCCCTAAACTCTGAAATTTCTCCGTCATTTCCCAGCAAAAATCTGTCAATTTTGCATGACAAGTGCGGAATATATACAGTTTGGAGCATGCAAAATTTGATGTTGGTTGGAAAATTCCTTGATTTCCAAATTTGCCGGCATTTGGGCAAACTTTGACCTAATTCCCGTCACAATCTGGGGTGAGTCAACGGCCGTACAAATGTACACCAGCGCAGCGCAGGGTGTCCCAACAGCCACGGTTAGGGGAATAACCACGTAGCCGAGCTCCGTTTTCCCTAAACTCTGAAATTTCTCCGTCATTTCCCAGCGAAAATCTGTCAATTTTGCATGACAAGTGCGGAATATATACAGTTTGGAGCATGCAAAATTTGAAGTTGGTTGGAAAATTCTTTGATTTCCAAATTTGCCGGCATTTGGGACACACTTTGACCTAATTCCCGTCACAATCTGGGGTGAGTCAACGGCCGTACAAATGTACACCAGCGCAGCGCAGGGTGTCCCAACAGCCACGGTTAGGGGAATAACCACGTAGCCGAGCTCCGTTTTCCCTAAACTCTGAAATTTCTCCGTCATTTCCCAGCGAAAATCTGTCAATTTTGCATGACAAGTGCGGAATGTATACAGTTTGGAGCATGCAAAATTTGAAGTTGGTTGAAAAATTCCTTGATTTTCAAATTTGCCTGCATTTGGGACACACTTTGACCTAATTCCCGTCACAATCTGGGGTGAGTCAACGGCCGTACAAATGTACACCAGCGCAGCGCAGGGTGTCCCAACAGCCACGGTTAGGGGAATAACAACGTAGCCGAGCTCCGTTTTCCCTAAACTCTGAAATTTCTCCGTCATTTCCCAGCGAAAATCTGTCAATTTTGCATGACAAGTGCGGAATATATACAGTTTGGAGCATGCAAAATTTGAAGTTGGTTGGAAAATTCCTTGATTTCCAAATTTGCCGGCATTTGGGACACACTTTGACCTAATTCCCGTCACAATCTGGGGTGAGTCAACGGCCGTACAAATGTACACCAGCGCAGCGCAGGGTGTCCCAACAGCCACGGTTAGGGGAATAACCACGTAGCCGAGCTCCGTTTTCCCTAAACTCTGAAATTTCTCCGTCATTTCCCAGCGAAAATCTGTCAATTTTGCATGACAAGTGCGGAATATATACAGTTTGGAGCATGCAAAATTTGAAGTTGGTTGGAAAATTCCTTGATTTCCAAATTTGCCGGCATTTGGGACACACTTTGACCTAATTCCCGTCACAATCTGGGGTGAGTCAACGGCCGTACAAATGTACACCAGCGCAGCGCAGGGTGTCCCAACAGCCACGGTTAGGGGAATAACCACGTAGCCGAGCTCCGTTTTCCCTAAACTCTGAAATTTCTCCGTCATTTCCCAGCGAAAATCTGTCAATTTTGCATGACAAGTGCGGAATGTATACAGTTTGGAGCATGCAAAATTTGAAGTTGGTTGGAAAATTCCTTGATTTCCAAATTTGCCGGCATTTGGGACACACTTTGACCTAATTCCCGTCACAATCTGGGGTGAGTCAACGGCCGTACAAATGTACACCAGCGCAGCGTAGGGTGTCCCAACAGCCACGGTTAGGGGAATAACCACGTAGCCGAGCTCCGTTTTCCCTAAACTTTGAAATTTCTCCGTCATTTCCCAGCGAAAATCTGTCAATTTTGCATGACAAGTGCGGAATGTATACAGTTTGGAGCATGCAAAATTTGAAGTTGGTTGGAAAATTCCTTGATTTCCAAATTTGCCGGCATTTGGGACACACTTTGACCTAATTCCCGTCACAATCTGGGGTGAGTCAACGGCCGTACAAATGTACACCAGCGCAGCGCAGGGTGTCCCAACAGCCACGGTTAGGGGAATAACCACGTAGCTAGCCGAGCTCCGTTTTCCCGAAACTCTGAAATTTCTCCGTCATTTCCCAGCGAAAATCTGTCAATTTTGCATGACAAGTGCGGAATATATACAGTTTGGAGTATGCAAAATTTGAAGTTGGTTGGAAAATACCTTGATTTCCAAATTTGCCGGCATTTGGGACACACTTTGACCTAATTCCCGTCACAATCTGGGGTGAGTCAACGGCCGTACAAATGTACACCAGCGCAGCGCAGGGTGTCCCAACAGCCACGGTTAGGGGAATAACCACGTAGCCGAGCTCCGTTTTCCCTAAACTCTGAAATTTCTCCGTCATTTCCCAGCGAAAATCTGTCAATTTTGCATTACAAGTGCGGAATATATACAGTTTGGAGCATGCAAAATTTGAAGTTGGTTGGAAAATTCCTTGATTTCCAAATTTGCCGGCATTTGGGACACACTTTGACCTAATTCCCGTCACAATCTGGGGTGAGTCAACGGCCGTACAAATGTACACCAGCGCAGCGCAGGGTGTCCCAACAGCCACGGTTAGGGGAATAACCACGTAGCCGAGCTCCGTTTTCCCTAAACTCTGAAATTTCTCCGTCATTTCCCAGCGAAAATCTGTCAATTTTGCATGACAAGTGCGGAATGTATACAGTTTGGAGCATGCAAAATTTGAAGTTGGTTGGAAAATTCCTTGATTTCCAAATTTGCCGGCATTTGGGACACACTTTGACCTAATTCCCGTCACAATCTGGGGTGAGTCAACGGCCGTACAAATGTACACCAGCGCAGCGTAGGGTGTCCCAACAGCCACGGTTAGGGGAATAACCACGTAGCCGAGCTCAGTTTTCCCTAAACTCTGAAATTTCTCCGTCATTTCCCAGCGAAAATCTGTCAATTTTGCATGACAAGTGCGGAATATATACAGTTTGGAGCATGCAAAATTTGAAGTTGGTTGGAAAATTCCTTGATTTCCAAATTTGCCGGCATTTTGGACACACTTTGACCTAATTCCCGTCACAATCTGGGGTGAGTCAACGGCCGTACAAATGTACACCAGCGCAGCGCAGGGTGTCCCAACAGCCACGGTTAGGGGAATAACCACGTAGCCGAGCTCCGTTTTCCCTAAACTCTTAAATTTCTCCGTCATTTCCCAGCGAAAATCTGTCAATTTTGCATGACAAGTGCGGAATATATACAGTTTGGAGCATGCAAAATTTGAAGTTGGTTGGAAAATTCCTTGATTTCCAAATTTGCCGGCATTTGGGCAAACTTTGACCTAATTCCCGTAACAATATGGGGTGAGTCAACGGCCGTACAAATGTACACCAGCGCAGCGCAGGGTGTCCCAACAGCCACGGTTAGGGGAATAACCACGTAGCCGAGCTCCGTTTTCCCTAAACTCTGAAATTTCTCCGTCATTTCCCAGCGAAAATCTGTCAATTTTGCATGACAAGTGCGGAATATATACAGTTTGGAGCATGCAAAATTTGAAGTTGGTTGGAAAATTCTTTGATTTCCAAATTTGCCGGCATTTGGGACACACTTTGACCTAATTCCCGTCACAATCTGGGGTGAGTCAACGGCCGTACAAATGTACACCAGCGCAGCGCAGGGTGTCCCAACAGCCACGGTTAGGGGAATAACCACGTAGCCGAGCTCCGTTTTCCCTAAACTCTGAAATTTCTCCGTCATTTCCCAGCGAAAATCTGTCAATTTTGCATGACAAGTGCGGAATATATACAGTTTGGAGCATGCAAAATTTGAAGTTGGTTGGAAAATACCTTGATTTCCAAATTTGCCGTACAAATGTACACCAGCGCAGCGCAGGGTGTCCCAACAGCCACGGTTAGGGGAATAACCACGTAGCCGAGCTCCGTTTTCCCTAAACTCTGAAATTTCTCCGTCATTTCCCAGCGAAAATCTGTCAAGTTTGCATGACAAGTGCGGAATATATACAGTTTGGAGCATGCAAAATTTGAAGTTGGTTGGAAAATACCTTGATTTCCAAATTTGCCGGCATTTGGGACACACTTTGACTTAATTCCCGTCACAATCTGGGGTGAGTCAACGGCCGTACAAATGTACACCAGCGCAGCGCAGGGTGTCCCAACAGCCACGGTTAGGGGAATAACCACGTAGCCGAGCTCCGTTTTTCCAAAACTCTGAAATTTCTCCGTCATTTCCCAGCGAAAATCTGTCAATTTTGCATGACAAGTGCGGAATATATACAGTTTGGAGCATGCAAAATTTGAAGTTGGTTGGAAAATTCCTTGATTTCCAAATTTGCCGGCATTTGGGACACACTTTGACCTAATTCCCGTCACAATCTGGGGTGAGTCAACGGCCGTACAAATGTACACCAGCGCAGCGTAGGGTGTCCCAACAGCCACGGTTAGGGGAATAACCACGTAGCCGAGCTCCGTTTTCCCTAAACTCTGAAATTTCTCCGTCATTTCCCAGCGAAAATCTGTCAATTTTGCATGACAAGTGCGGAATGTATACAGTTTGGAGCATGCAAAATTTGAAGTTGGTTGGAAAATTCCTTGATTTCCAAATTTGCCGGCATTTGGGACACACTTTGACCTAATTCCCGTCACAATCTGGGGTGAGTCAACGGCCGTACAAATGTACACCAGCGCAGCGCAGGGTGTCCCAACAGCCACGGTTAGGGGAATAACCACGTAGCTAGCCGAGCTCCGTTTTCCCGAAACTCTGAAATTTCTCCGTCATTTCCCAGCGAAAATCTGTCAATTTTGCATGACAAGTGCGGAATATATACAGTTTGGAGTATGCAAAATTTGAAGTTGGTTGGAAAATACCTTGATTTCCAAATTTGCCGGCATTTGGGACACACTTTGACCTAATTCCCGTCACAATCTGGGGTGAGTCAACGGCCGTACAAATGTACACCAGCGCAGCGCAGGGTGTCCCAACAGCCACGGTTAGGGGAATAACCACGTAGCCGAGCTCCGTTTTCCCTAAACTCTGAAATTTCTCCGTCATTTCCCAGTGAAAATCTGTCAATTTTGCATGACAAGTGCGGAATATATACAGTTTGGAGCATGCAAAATTTGAAGTTGGTTGGAAAATTCCTTGATTTCCAAATTTGCCGGCATTTGGGACACACTTTGACCTAATTCCCGTCACAATCTGGGGTGAGTCAACGGCCGTACAAATGTACACCAGCGCAGCGCAGGGTGTCCCAACAGCCACGGTTAGGGGAATAACCACGTAGCCGAGCTCCGTTTTCCCTAAACTCTGAAATTTCTCCGTCATTTCCCAGCGAAAATCTGTCAATTTTGCATGACAAGTGCGGAATGTATACAGTTTGGAGCATGCAAAATTTGAAGTTGGTTGGAAAATTCCTTGATTTCCAAATTTGCCGGCATTTGGGACACACTTTGACCTAATTCCCGTCACAATCTGGGGTGAGTCAACGGCCGTACAAATGTACACCAGCGCAGCGTAGGGTGTCCCAACAGCCACGGTTAGGGGAATAACCACGTAGCCGAGCTCCGTTTTCCCTAAACTCTGAAATTTCTCCGTCATTTCCCAGCGAAAATCTGTCAATTTTGCATGACAAGTGCGGAATATATACAGTTTGGAGCATGCAAAATTTGAAGTTGGTTGGAAAATTCCTTGATTTCCAAATTTGCCGGCATTTGGGACACACTTTGACCTAATTCCCGTCACAATCTGGGGTGAGTCAACGGCCGTACAAATGTACACCAGCGCAGCGCAGGGTGTCCCAACAGCCACGGTTAGGGGAATAACCACGTAGCCGAGCTCCGTTTTCCCTAAACTCTTAAATTTCTCCGTCATTTCCCAGCGAAAATCTGTCAATTTTGCATGACAAGTGCGGAATATATACAGTTTGGAGCATGCAAAATTTGAAGTTGGTTGGAAAATTCCTTGATTTCCAAATTTGCCGGCATTTGGGCAAACTTTGACCTAATTCCCGTAACAATATGGGGTGAGTCAACGGCCGTACAAATGTACACCAGCGCAGCGCAGGGTGTCCCAACAGCCACGGTTAGGGGAATAACCACGTAGCCGAGCTCCGTTTTCCCTAAACTCTGAAATTTCTCCGTCATTTCCCAGCGAAAATCTGTCAATTTGGCATGACAAGTGCGGAATGTATACAGTTTGGAGCATGCCAAATTTGAAGTTGGTTGGAAAATTCCTTGATTTCCAAATTTGCCGGCATTTGGGCAAACTTTGACCTAATTCCCGTAACAATATGGGGTGAGTCAACGGCCGTACAAATGTACACCAGCGCAGCGCAGGGTGTCCCAACAGCCACGGTTAGGGGAATAACCACGTAGCCGAGCTCCGTTTTCCCTAAACTCTGAAATTTCTCCGTCATTTCCCAGCGAAAATCTGTCAATTTTGCATGACAAGTGCGGAATATATACAGTTTGGAGCATGCAAAATTTGAAGTTGGTTGGAAAATTCTTTGATTTCCAAATTTGCCGGCATTTGGGACACACTTTGACCTAATTCCCGTCACAATCTGGGGTGAGTCAACGGCCGTACAAATGACCACCAGCGCAGCGCAGGGTGTCCCAACAGCCACGGTTAGGGGAATAACCACGTAGCCGAGCTCCGTTTTCCCTAAACTCTGAAATGTCTCCGTCATTTCCCAGCGAAAATCTGTCAATTTTGCATGACAAGTGCGGAATATATACAGTTTGGAGCATGCAAAATTTGAAGTTGGTTGGAAAATACCTTGATTTCCAAATTTGCCGTACAAATGTACACCAGCGCAGCGCAGGGTGTCCCAACAGCCACGGTTAGGGGAATAACCACGTAGCCGAGCTCCGTTTTCCCTAAACTCTGAAATTTCTCCGTCATTTCCCAGCGAAAATCTGTCAAGTTTGCATGACAAGTGCGGAATATATACAGTTTGGAGCATGCAAAATTTGAAGTTGGTTGGAAAATACCTTGATTTCCAAATTTGCCGGCATTTGGGACACACTTTGACTTAATTCCCGTCACAATCTGGGGTGAGTCAACGGCCGTACAAATGTACACCAGCGCAGCGCAGGGTGTCCCAACAGCCACGGTTAGGGGAATAACCACGTAGCCGAGCTCCGTTTTTCCAAAACTCTGAAATTTCTCCGTCATTTCCCAGCGAAAATCTGTCAATTTTGCATGACAAGTGCGGAATATATACAGTTTGGAGCATGCAAAATTTGAAGTTGGTTGGAAAATTCCTTGATTTCCAAATTTGCCGGCATTTGGGACACACTTTGACCTAATTCCCCTCACAATCTGGGGTGAGTCAACGGCCGTACAAATATACACCAGCGCAGCGCAGGGTGTCCCAACAGCCACGGTTAGGGGAATAACCACGTAGCCGAGCTCCGTTTTCCCTAAACTCTGAAATTTCTCCGTCATTTCCCAGCGAAAATCTGTCAATTTTGCATGACAAGTGCGGAATATATACAGTTTGGAGCATGCAAAATTTGAAGTTGGTTGGAAAATTCCTTGATTTCCAAATTTGCCGGCATTTGGGACACACTTTGACCTAATTCCCGTCACAATCTGGGGTGAGTCAACGGCCGTACAAATGTACACCAGCGCAGCGCAGGGTGTCCCAACAGCCACGGTTAGGGGAATAACCATGTAGCCGAGCTCCGTTTTTCCTAAACTCTGAAATTTCTCCGTCATTTCCCAGCGAAAATCTGTCAATTTTGCATGACAAGTGCGGAATATATACAGTTTGGAGCATGCAAAATTTGAAGTTGGTTGGAAAATTCCTTGATTTCCAAATTTGCCGGCATTTGGGACACACTTTGACCTAATTCCCGTCACAATCTGGGGTGAGTCAACGGCCGTACAAATGTACACCAGCGCAGCGCAGGGTGTCCTAACAGCCACGGTTAGGGGAATAACCACGTAGCCGAGCTCCGCTTTCCCTAAACTCTGAAATTTCTCCGTCATTTCCCAGCGAAAATCTGTCAATTTTGCATGACAAGTGCGGAATATATACAGTTTGGAGCATGCACAATTTGAAGTTGGTTGGAAAATTCCTTGATTTCCAAATTTGCCGGCATTTGGGACACACTTTGACCTAATTCCCGTCAAAATCTGGGGTGAGTCAAAGGCCGTACAAATGTACACCAGCGCGGCGCAGGGTGTCCCAACAGCCACGGTTAGGGGAATAACCACGTAGCCGAGCTCCGCTTTCCCTAAACTCTGAAATTTCTCCGTCATTTCCTAGCGAAAATCTGTCAATTTTGAATGACAAGTGCGGAATATAGACAGTTTGGAGCATGCAAAATTTGAAGTTGGTTGGAAAATTCCTTGATTTCCAAATTTGCCGGCATTTGGGACACACTTTGACCTAATTCCCGTCACCATCTGGGGTGAGTCAACGGCCGTACAAATGTACACAAGCGCAGCGCAGGGTGTCCCAACAGCCACGGTTAGGGGAATAACCACGTAGCCGAGCTCCGCTTTCCCTAAACTCTGAAATTTCTCCGTCATTTCCTAGCGAAAATCTGTCAATTTTGAATGACAAGTGCGGAATATAGACAGTTTGGAGCATGCAAAATTTGAAGTTGGTTGGAAAATTCCTTGATTTCCAAATTTGCCGGCATTTGGGACACACTTTGACCTAATTCCCGTCACCATCTGGGGTGAGTCAACGGCCGTACAAATGTACACCAGCGCAGCGCAGGGTGTCCCAACAGCCACGGTTAGGGGAATAACCACGTAGCCGAGCTCCGCTTTCCCTAAACTCTGAAATTTCTCCGTCATTTCCCAGCGAAAATCTGTCAATTTTGCATGACAAGTGCGGAATATATACAGTTTGGAGCATGCAAAATTTGAAGTTGGTTGGAAAATTCCTTGATTTCCAAATTTGCCGACATTTGGGACACACTTTGACCTAATTCCCGTCACAATCTGGGGTGAGTCAACGGCCGTACAAATGTACACCAGCGCAGCGCAGGGTGTCCCAACAGCCACGGTTAGGGGAATAACCACGTAGCCGAGCTCCGCTTTCCCTAAACTCTGAAATTTCTCCGTCATTTCCTAGCGAAAATCTGTCAATTTTGCATGACAAGTGCGGAATATATACAGTTTGGAGCAGGCAAAATTTGAAGTTTGTTGGAAAAATCCTTGATTTCCAAATTTGCCGGCATTTGGCACACACTTTGACCTAATTCCCGTCACAATCTGGGGTGAGTCAACGGCCGTACAAATGTACACAAGCGCAGCGCAGGGTGTCCCAACAGCCACGGTTAGGGGAATAACCACGTAGCCGAGCTCCGCTTTCCCTAAACTCTGAAATTTCTAGGTCATTTCCCAGCGAAAATCTGTCAATTTTGCAAGACAAGTGCGGAATATATACAGTTTGGAGCATGCAAAATTTGAAGTTGGTTGGAAAATTCCTTGATTTCCAAATTTGCCGGCATTTGGCACACACTTTGACCTAATTCCCGTCACAATCTGGGGTGAGTCAACGGCCGTACAAATGTACACAAGCGCAGCGCAGGGTGTCCCAACAGCCACGGTTAGGGGAATAACCACGTAGCCGAGCTCCGCTTTCCCTAAACTCTGAAATTGCTCCGTCATTTCCCAGCGAAAATCTGTCAATTTTGCATGACAAGTGCGGAATATATACAGTTTGGAGCATGCAAAATTTGAAGTTGGTTGGAAAATTCCTTGATTTCCAAATTTGCCGGCATTTGGGACACACTTTGACCTAATTCCCGTCACAATCTGGGGTGAGTCAACGGCCGTACAAATGTACAACAGCGCAGCGCAGGGTGTCCCAACAGCCACGGTTAGGGGAATAACCACGTAGCCGAGCTCCGCTTTCCCTAAACTCTGAAATTTCTCCGTCATTTCCCAGCGAAAATCTGTCAATTTTGCATGACAAGTGCGGAATATATACAGTTTGGAGCATGCAAAATTTGAAGTTGGTTGGAAAATTCCTTGATTTCCAAATTTGCCGGCATTTGGGACACACTTTGACCTAATTCCCGTCACAATCTGGGGTGAGTCAACGGCCGTACAAATGTACACCAGCGCAGCGCAGGGTGTCCCAACAGCCACGGTTAGGGGAATAATCACGTAGCCGAGCTCCGCTTTCCCTAAACTCTGAAATTTCTACATCATTTCCCAGCGAAAATCTGTCAATTTTGCATGACAAGTGCGGAATATATACAGTTTGGAGCATGCAAAATTTGAAGTTGGTTGGAAAATTCCTTGATTTCCAAATTTGCCGGCATTTGGGACACACTTTGACCTAATTCCCGTCACAATCTGGGGTGAGTCAACGGCCGTACAAATGTACACAAGCGCAGCGCAGGGTGTCCCAACAGCCACGGTTAGGGGAATAACCACGTAGCCTAGCTCCGCTTTCCCTAAACTCTGAAATTTCTCCGTCATTTCCCAGCGAAAATCTGTCAATTTTGCATGACAAGTGCGGAATATATACAGTTTGGAGCATGCAAAATTTGAAGTTGGTTGGAAAATTCCTTGATTTCCAAATTTGCCGGCACTTTGACCTAATTCCCGTCACAATCTGGGGTGAGTCAACGGCCGTACAAATGTACACCAGCGCAGCGCAGGGTGTCCCAACAGCCACGGTTAGGGGAATAACCACGTAGCTGAGCTCCGCTTTCCCTAAACTCTGAAATTTCTCCGTCATTTCCCAGCGAAAATCTGTCAATTTTGCATGACAAGTGCGGAATATATACAGTTTGGAGCATGCAAAATTTGAAGTTGGTTGGAAAATTCCTTGATTTCCAAATTTGCCGGCATTTGGGACACACTTTGACCTAATTCCCGTCACAATCTGGGGTGAGTCAACGGCCGTACAAATGTACACCAGCGCAGCGCAGGGTGTCCCAACAGCCACGGTTAGGGGAATAACCACGTAGCCGAGCTCCGCTTTCCCTAAACTCTAAAATTTCTCCGTCATTTCCCAGCGAAAATCTGTCAATTTTGCATGACAAGTGCGGAATATATACAGTTTGGAGCATGCAAAATTTGAAGTTGGTTGGAAATTTCCTTGATTTCCAAATTTGCCGGCATTTGGGACACACTTTGACCTAATTCCCGTCACAATCTGGGGTGAGTCAACGGCCGTACAAATGTACACCAGCGCGGCGCAGGGTGTCCCAACAGCCACGGTTAGGGGAATAACCACGTAGCCGAGCTCCGCTTTCCCCAAACTCTGAAATTTCTCCGTCATTTCCCAGCGAAAATCTGTCAATTTTGCATGACAAGTGCGGAATATATACAGTTTGGAGCATGCAAAATTTGAAGTTGGTTGGAAAATTCCTTGATTCCCAAATTTGCCGGCATTTGGGACACACTTTTACCTAATTCCCGTCACAATCTGGGGTGAGTCAACGGCCGTACAAATGTACACAAGCGCAGCGCAGGGTGTCCCAACAGCCACGGTGAGGGGAATAACCACGTAGCCGAGCTCCGCTTTCCCTAAACTCTGAAATTTCTCCGTCATTTCCTAGCGAAAATCTGTCAATTTTGCATGACAAGTGCGGAATATAGACAGTTTGGAGCATGCAAAATTTGAAGTTGGTTGGAAAATTCCTCGATTTCCAAATTTGCCGGCATTGGGACACACTTTGATCTAATTCCCGTCACAATCTGGGGTGAGTCAACGGCCGTACAAATGTACACCAGCGCAGCGCAGGGTGTCCCAACAGCCACGGTTAGGGGAATAACCACGTAGCCGAGCTCCGCTTTCCCTAAACTCTGAAATTTCTCCTTCATTTCCCAGCGAAAATCTGTCAATTTTGCATGACAAGTGCGGAATATATACAGTTTGGAGCATGCCAAATTTGAAGTTGGTTGGAAAATTCCTTGATTTCCAAATTTGCCGACATTTGGGACACACTTTGACCTAATTCCCGTCACAATCTGGGGTGAGTCAACGGCCGTACAAATGTACACCAGCGCAGCGCAGGGTGTCCCAACAGCCACGGTTAGGGGAATAACCACGTAGCCGAGCTCCGCTTTCCCTAAACTCTGAAATTTCTCCGTCATTTCCTAGCGAAAATCTGTCAATTTTGCATGACAAGTGCGGAATATATACAGTTTGGAGCATGCAAAATTTGAAGTTGGTTGGAAAATTCCTTGATTTCCAAATTTGCCGCCGGCATTTGGGACACACTTTGACCTAATTCCCGTCACAATCTGGGGTGAGTCAACGGCCGTACAAATGTACACCAGCGCAGCGCAGGGTGTCCCAACAGCCACGGTTAGGGGAATAACCACGTAGCCGAGCTCCGCTTTCCCTAAACTCTGAAATTTCTACATCATTTCCCAGCGAAAATCTGTCAATTTTGCATGACAAGTGCGGAATATATACAGTTTGGAGCATGCAAAATTTGAAGTTGGTTGGAAAATTCCTTGATTTCCAAATTTGCCGGCACTTTGACCTAATTCCCGTCACAATCTGGGGTGAGTCAACGGCCGTACAAATGTACACCAGCGCAGCGCAGGGTGTCCCAACAGCCACGGTTAGGGAAATAACCACGTAGCTGAGCTCCGCTTTCCATAAACTCTGAAATTTCTCCGTCATTTCCCAGCGAAAATCTGTCAATTCTGCATGACAAGTGCGGAATATATACAGTTTGGAGCATGCAAAATTTGAAGTTGGTTGGAAAAATTCCTTGATTTCCAAATTTGCCGGCATTTGGGACACACTTTGACCTAATTCCCGTCACAATCTGGGGTGAGTCAACGGCCGTACAAATGTACACCAGCGCGGCGCAGGGTGTCCCAACAGCCACTGTTAGGGGAATAACCAGGTAGCCGAGCTCCGCTTTCCCCAAACTCTGAAATTTCTCCGTCATTTCCCAGCGAAAATCTGTCAATTTTGCATGACAAGTGCGGAATATATACAGTTTGGAGCATGCAAAATTTGAAGTTGGTTGGAAAATTCCTTGATTCCCAAATTTGCCGGCATTTGGGACACACTTTTACCTAATTCCCGTCACAATCTGGGGTGAGTCAACGGCCGTACAAATGTACACAAGCGCAGCGCAGGGTGTCCCAACAGCCACGGTTAGGGGAATAACCACGTAGCCGAGCTCCGCTTTCCCTAAACTCTGAAATTTCTCCGTCATTTCCTAGCGAAAATCTGTCAATTTTGCATGACAAGTGCGGAATATAGACAGTTTGGAGCATGCAAAATTTGAAGTTGGTTGGAAAATTCCTTGATTTCCAAATTTGCCGGCATTTGGGACACACTTTGATCTAATTCCCATCACAATCTGGGGTGAGTCAACGGCCGTACAAATGTACACTAGCGCAGCGCAGGGTGTCCCAACATCCACGGTTAGGGGAATAACCACGTAGCCGAGCTCCGCTTTCCCTAAACTCTGAAATTTCTCCGTCATTTCCCAGCGAAAATCTGTCAATTTTGCATGACAAGTGCGGAATATATACAGTTTGGAGCATGCAAAATTTTGAAGTTGGTTGGAAAATTCCTTGATTTCCAAATTTGCCGACATTTGGGACACACTTTGACCTAATTCCCGTCACAATCTGGGGTGAGTCAACGGCCGTACAAATGTACACCAGCGCAGCGCAGGGTGTCCCCAACAGCCACGGTTAGGGGAATAACCACGTAGCCGAGCTCCGCTTTCCCTAAACTCTGAAATTTCTCCGTCATTTCCTAGCGAAAATCTGTCAATTTTGCATGACAAGTGCGGAATATATACAGTTTGGAGCATGCAAAATTTGAAGTTGGTTGGAAAATTCCTTGATTTCCAAATTTGCCGGCATTTGGGACACACTTTGACCTAATTCCCGTCACAATCTGGGGTGAGTCAACGGCCGTACAAATGTACACCAGCGCAGCGCAGGGTGTCCCAACAGCCACGGTTAGGGGAATAACCCACGTAGCCGAGCTCCGCTTTCCCTAAACTCTGAAATTTCTACATCATTTCCCAGCGAAAATCTGTCAATTTTGCATGACAAGTGCGGAATATATACAGTTTGGAGCATGCAAAATTTGAAGTTGGTTGGAAAATTCCTTGATTTCCAAATTTGCCGGCATTTGGGACACACTTTGACCTAATTCCCGTCACAATCTGGGGTGAGTCAACGGCCGTACAAATGTACACCAGCGCAGCGCAGGGTGTCCCAACAGCCACGGTTAGGGGAATAACCACGTAGCCGAGCTCCGCTTTCCCTAAACTCTGAAATTTCTACATCATTTCCCAGCGAAAATCTGTCAATTTTGCATGACAAGTGCGGAATATATACAGTTTGGAGCATGCAAAATTTGAAGTTGGTTGGAAAATTCCTTGATTTCCAAATTTGCCGGCATTTTGGGACACACTTTGACCTAATTCCCGTCACAATCTGGGGTGAGTCAACGGCCGTACAAATGTACACAAGCGCAGCGCAGGGTGTCCCAACAGCCACGGTTAGGGGAATAACCACGTAGCCTAGCTCCGCTTTCCCTAAACTCTGAAATTTCTCCGTCATTTCCCAGCGAAAATCTGTCAATTTTGCATGACAAGTGCGGAATATATACAGTTTGGAGCATGCAAAATTTGAAGTTGGTTGGAAAATTCCTTGATTTCCAAATTTGCCGGCACTTTGACCTAATTCCCGTCACAATCTGGGGTGAGTCAACGGCCGTACAAATGTACACCAGCGCAGCGCAGGGTGTCCCAACAGCCACGGTTAGGGAAATAACCACGTAGCTGAGCTCCGCTTTCCATAAACTCTGAAATTTCTCCGTCATTTCCCAGCGAAAATCTGTCAATTCTGCATGACAAGTGCGGAATATATACAGTTTGGAGCATGCAAAATTTGAAGTTGGTTGGAAAATTCCTTGATTTCCAAATTTGCCGGCATTTGGGACACACTTTGACCTAATTCCCGTCACAATCTGGGGTGAGTCAACGGCCGTACAAATGTACACCAGCGCGGCGCAGGGTGTCCCAACAGCCACTGTTAGGGGAATAACCAGGTAGCCGAGCTCCGCTTTCCCCAAACTCTGAAATTTCTCCGTCATTTCCCAGCGAAAATCTGTCAATTTTGCATGACAAGTGCGGAATATATACAGTTTGGAGCATGCAAAATTTGAAGTTGGTTGGAAAATTCCTTGATTCCCAAATTTGCCGGCATTTGGGACACACTTTTACCTAATTCCCGTCACAATCTGGGGTGAGTCAACGGCCGTACAAATGTACACAAGCGCAGCGCAGGGTGTCCCAACAGCCACGGTTAGGGGAATAACCACGTAGCCGAGCTCCGCTTTCCCTAAACTCTGAAAATTTCTCCGTCATTTCCTAGCGAAAATCTGTCAATTTTGCATGACAAGTGCGGAATATAGACAGTTTGGAGCATGCAAAATTTGAAGTTGGTTGGAAAATTCCTTGATTTCCAAATTTGCCGGCATTTGGGACACACTTTGATCTAATTCCCATCACAATCTGGGGTGAGTCAACGGCCGTACAAATGTACACTAGCGCAGCGCAGGGTGTCCCAACAGCCACGGTTAGGGGAATAACCACGTAGCCGAGCTCCGCTTTCCCTAAACTCTGAAATTTCTCCGTCATTTCCCAGCGAAAATCTGTCAATTTTGCATGACAAGTGCGGAATATATACAGTTTGGAGCATGCAAAATTTGAAGTTGGTTGGAAAATTCCTTGATTTCCAAATTTGCCGACATTTGGGACACACTTTGACCTAATTCCCGTCACAATCTGGGGTGAGTCAACGGCCGTACAAATGTACACCAGCGCAGCGCAGGGTGTCCCAACAGCCACGGTTAGGGGAATAACCACGTAGCCGAGCTCCGCTTTCCCTAAACTCTGAAATTTCTCCGTCATTTCCTAGCGAAAATCTGTCAATTTTGCATGACAAGTGCGGAATATATACAGTTTGGAGCATGCAAAATTTGAAGTTGGTTGGAAAATTCCTTGATTTCCAAATTTGCCGGCATTTGGGACACACTTTGACCTAATTCCCGTCACAATCTGGGGTGAGTCAACGGCCGTACAAATGTACACCAGCGCAGCGCAGGGTGTCCCAACAGCCACGGTTAGGGGAATAACCACGTAGCCGAGCTCCGCTTTCCCTAAACTCTGAAATTTCTACATCATTTCCCAGCGAAAATCTGTCAATTTTGCATGACAAGTGCGGAATATATACAGTTTGGAGCATGCAAAATTTGAAGTTGGTTGGAAAAATTCCTTGATTTCCAAATTTGCCGGCATTTGGGACACACTTTGACCTAATTCCCGTCACAATCTGGGGTGAGTCAACGGCCGTACAAATGTACACAAGCGCAGCGCAGGGTGTCCCAACAGCCACGGTTAGGGGAATAACCACGTAGCCTAGCTCCGCTTTCCCTAAACTCTGAAATTTCTCCGTCATTTCCCAGCGAAAATCTGTCAATTTTGCATGACAAGTGCGGAATATATACAGTTTGGAGCATGCAAAATTTGAAGTTGGTTGGAAAATTCCTTGATTTCCAAATTTGCCGGCACTTTGACCTAATTCCCGTCACAATCTGGGGTGAGTCAACGGCCGTACAAATGTACACCAGCGCAGCGCAGGGTGTCCCAACAGCCACGGTTAGGGGAATAACCACGTAGCTGAGCTCCGCTTTCCCTAAACTCTGAAATTTCTCCGTCATTTCCCAGCGAAAATCTGTCAATTTTGCATGACAAGTGCGGAATATATACAGTTTGGAGCATGCAAAATTTGAAGTTGGTTGGAAAAATTCCTTGATTTCCAAATTTGCCGGCATTTGGGACACACTTTGACCTAATTCCCGTCACAATCTGGGGTGAGTCAACGGCCGTACAAATGTACACCAGCGCGGCGCAGGGTGTCCCAACAGCCACGGTTAGGGGAATAACCAGGTAGCCGAGCTCCGCTTTCCCCAAACTCTGAAATTTCTCCGTCATTTCCCAGCGAAAATCTGTCAATTTTGCATGACAAGTGCGGAATATATACAGTTTGGAGCATGCAAAATTTGAAGTTGGTTGGAAAATTCCTTGATTCCCAAATTTGCCGGCATTTGGGACACACTTTTACCTAATTCCCGTCACAATCTGGGGTGAGTCAACGGCCGTACAAATGTACACAAGCGCAGCGCAGGGTGTCCCAACAGCCACGGTTAGGGGAATAACCACGTAGCCGAGCTCCGCTTTCCCTAAACTCTGAAATTTCTCCGTCATTTCCTAGCGAAAATCTGTCAATTTTGCATGACAAGTGCGGAATATAGACAGTTTGGAGCATGCAAAATTTGAAGTTGGTTGGAAAATTCCTTGATTTCCAAATTTGCCGGCATTTGGGACACACTTTGATCTAATTCCCGTCACAATCTGGGGTGAGTCAACGGCCGTACAAATGTACACTAGCGCAGCGCAGGGTGTCCCAACAGCCACGGTTAGGGGAATAACCACGTAGCCGAGCTCCGCTTTCCCTAAACTCTGAAATTTCTCCGTCATTTCCCAGCGAAAATCTGTCAATTTTGCATGACAAGTGCGGAATATATACAGTTTGGAGCATGCAAAATTTGAAGTTGGTTGAAAAATTCCTTGATTTCCAAATTTGCCGACATTTGGGACACACTTTGACCTAATTCCCGTCACAATCTGGGGTGAGTCAACGGCCGTACAAATGTACACCAGCGCAGCGCAGGGTGTCCCAACAGCCACGGTTAGGGGAATAACCACGTAGCCGAGCTCCGCTTTCCCTAAACTCTGAAATTTCTCGGTCATTTCCTAGCGAAAATCTGTCAATTTTGCATGACAAGTGCGGAATATATACAGTTTGGAGCATGCAAAATTTGAAGTTGGTTGGAAAATTCCTTGATTTCCAAATTTGCCGGCATTTGGGACACACTTTGACCTAATTTCCCGTCACAATCTGGGGTGAGTCAACGGCCGTACAAATGTACAGTCCAGCGCATGCGCAGCGCAGGGTGTCCCAACAGCCACGGTTAGGGGAATAACCACGTAGCCGAGCTCCGCTTTCCCTAAACTCTGAAATTTCTCCGTCATTTCCTAGCGAAAATCTGTCAATTTTGCATGACAAGTGCGGAATATATACAGTTTGGAGCATGCAAAATTTGAAGTTGGTTGGAAAATTCCTTGATTTCCAAATTTGCCGGCATTTGGGACACACTTTGACCTAATTCCCGTCACAATCTGGGGTGAGTCAACGGCCGTACAAATGTACACCAGCGCAGCGCAGGGTGTCCCAACAGCCACGGTTAGGGGAATAACCACGTAGCCGAGCTCCGCTTTCCCTAAACTCTGAAATTTCTACATCATTTCCCAGCGAAAATCTGTCAATTTTGCATGACAAGTGCGGAATATATACAGTTTGGAGCATGCAAAATTTGAAGTTGGTTGGAAAATTCCTTGATTTCCAAATTTGCCGGCATTTGGGAAAACACACTTTGACCTAATTCCCGTCACAATCTGGGGTGAGTCAACGGCCGTACAAATGTACACAAGCGCAGCGCAGGGTGTCCCAACAGCCACGGTTAGGGGAATAACCACGTAGCCTAGCTCCGCTTTCCCTAAACTCTGAAATTTCTCCGTCATTTCCCAGCGAAAAATCTGTCAATTTTGCATGACAAGTGCGGAATATATACAGTTTGGAGCATGCAAAATTTGAAGTTGGTTGGAAAATTCCTTGATTTCCAAATTTGCCGGCACTTTGACCTAATTCCCGTCACAATCTGGGGTGAGTCAACGGCCGTACAAATGTACACCAGCGCAGCGCAGGGTGTCCCAACAGCCACGGTTAGGGAAATAACCACGTAGCTGAGCTCCGCTTTCCATAAACTCTGAAATTTCTCCGTCATTTCCCAGCGAAAATCTGTCAATTCTGCATGACAAGTGCGGAATATATACAGTTTGGAGCATGCAAAATTTGAAGTTGGTTGGAAAATTCCTTGATTTCCAAATTTGCCGGCATTTGGGACACACTT